>JAODGE020030119.1:0-12697 GCA_027574965.2 Ecitophya simulans | reverse complement strand
GTTTTAGATTGTAGTGGTAGGCAGCCAAACTTACGTCACAATGGCCGCCCATCATGGCCTGCGGCACGAAAGCGACGAGAACTTTTCGGACGACGAGAGCTTTCCGTTGACCCACGATATTTATGGTGGAAGGTGAGTCAGAGCGTCAAAAGTCAATGATTCTTTGCCTTTACCTTTACCTGTCGTCAGTTTCACGCCTCCTAAAGTTTTGAAAAATGACCAACAAAGAAGTATCTTCTAAAAAAAAACAGCAACCCCATGACACGTTGCGCCTCTCGTTTCATTCTACCGTGGAACATAAAATATTGCTCTCGAATAACCTTTCGTTTCGTCATCTCCGCACGCGCTCGTTTTGTTCCTCTCGGCCGGAGTTCACGTTCTGGGTGCAAGGACGTTCAAAGATCCGGCCGAAATCGAGAGTTATTTCGCCGCTCTCGAACTCGTTCCACCGTTCTCTTGTTCTCCGACAGTTCCTGCACCATTAAGCGCCCATAAAAAAGAGCCCAGCGCAAGACGACACGCCACCCAACCTAACTGCTCGACTGGCGCCGCCAAAAATGGCACAATTAAAGTGCGTTCGATTATGTTAGACCTCGCGCTGCGTTGCATTATCGAATGTTAACGCGCAAAAAAAATGTGCGCCGCGCGGCGTGCGCTCGGACGTGACTCGATGTTCTGATTCGAAGGCGAAACGCGGGCGCGAAGTGAACGGTCAAC
The DNA here is from genome assembly GCA_027574965.2 of Ecitophya simulans. Lineage (NCBI taxonomy): Eukaryota > Metazoa > Arthropoda > Insecta > Coleoptera > Staphylinidae > Ecitophya > Ecitophya simulans. The sequence continues at coordinate 11,980 of JAODGE020030119.1, read as the reverse complement.
TTTCTAAAAGATTACTATCCGTGTCTTAGCGCGAATTCGCCGGGCGTTGCTCGCGACGATTGACAGCCGTCGGCCGTCGGCCATTTTGTCGACGACGTTTCCTTCGACCTTGTCGCCGGCTCGCGCTCCCCAAAACAGCGCGGCCACGTTCGAATTGAGCAATCGACTTTGTGGCTCATTGTTTCCGTCTTAATTTACGCCGGCGCCGAGCCGACTGTCGATTAGCATACTCGACGTGCGCAAAATGGCGACGCCGAACCAGAACTCGGACCGAAGACCGAAGAATAGAACGCGCACGACAGCGCAGCGAGCGAAAAAATGTAGATTACCTTGGCATTTCCTTCAAAACTTCGCCGCACTCGCGTCGCGTTATTAGCGTGCGAACAATTACAGAAAACAAAAGAACAACCAAACCGACACCGTAGATAGTGAATATTACTTTTGCTCGGCGCGACGTATTGAATTTTTTCCTTTCGGACACTTCGCAGAACCAACGACACGGCAGTTAAAATCTGCATGCGAACGTCGCGAGTAAATGGAAGCGCGAAATGGCCGATGTGCCGCCATTTTGCGCCGGCGCATTAGGGAATAAAACGTCAAACGCCACCGGAATGCGGTCCTACTTTTACAGCGCGCGACGCGCGAAACGCTCAAAATCTCGTTTTACTTTTTACCCAGCGCCGCGTACATGTTGTCATATATCAAAACGCGCTTCGTGCTCGACGGCGGGAATTTCGTTTATAGACTTTTCGATGCGGGCAAATTTAATCTGCCTTCGCCGGCCGCAACGCGACGCGCATAAATATCGGCGGCGCGTTTATATTCGAATTTGAATTTACCGACGGATTAAATGGAAATGCGCGGAGATAAATTCCCGAGCGCCGTGCCGGCCGGTGTTACTTAGAAGGGTGTTGCTCCTTCCATCAAGGGCGCTCGGGATGCCCATCAAGGCTATCTGGTCGGCGCGCTAGAAGTCGCGAGTACGAAGAACGCCAAAGGTCAGTCTACAATGAGCGTGAATGTCCGAAAATAATTTTCCAACGATCAATGACTTAATGTCCATCTCAACTTAAAGTTACTTCCAATNTCGCCGTCGCAGATGTTTCTCAAGCAGCGCCTTGAAAAGCGCAGAGACAATGCGAACCTCCTCGAAAAGCATCGCCCGACCGCGACTCTCGCACAATTGCAGATGTAACTTGAGTAGGTACGCTTTGCACAAGTGACAAACGAATCGTTTGTACGTACAATCGTTTTTTAATTGCGTTTATAATGCCCGAGTGGGATTTTATTTTATTTTATTTAGCGATTTCGATCGCAACAAAACGCTTCTTATATTGCGCGCATGACGCATGCGCAGCGCCGACACGCAATAGGCAACCACACCCACTCCGACGCTCCGAACATTCCACATAACCAACCTTGAATGGCATTAATCTCGCTGCCTCGTTTATTAACGTCGCGATTTTATCAACCGACGCCCTCCGCTTGCCGTTGCAGCACGCGCACCGTGCCCGACACGAAGGGATGGGACGTCTTCCGCGACCCGCCGACGAAGGTCGACTCCGGCTCGATGGCGAACCAGAAATGCCTGGAGCTGACGGTGAAGATCTTCAAGGCCATCGCCTACCTGGTGACCTTCGTGATCGTGCTCGCGTCGGGCGTGATAGCGAAGGGCACGCTGCTGTTCATGACCTCCCAGCTGAGCCCCGACAAGGTGACGACGTACTGCAACCGCGAGCTGGGGCGCGACAAGCAGTTCGTCGTCCGGCTGCCGCAGGAGGAACGCGTCGCGTGGATGTGGTGTCTCGTCTTCGCGTTCTGGGTGCCGCAGCTGGGCACGCTCTTCCGGTCGTCGCGGATGTGCGTCTTCAAGTCGTGGAAGGTGCCGGCGTTCTCGCACTTCCTCATCGTGTTCCTATGCGAGACGGCGCACACGATTGGCATCGCGCTGCTAGTCTTCTACGTCCTCCCCGACCTGGACGTCGTCAAAGGCGCCATGCTCACGAACTGCGTGTGCTTCGTCCCCGGCGTCCTGGGCCTACTGTCGCGGAGCAACAAGGAGTCGAAGCGGTTCATCAAGGTCATCGTCGACCTGTTCGCGATCGCCGCGCAGGCGACGGGATTCGTCGTTTGGCCGATCGTCGAGCAGAAGCCCGAGATGTGGCTGATACCGGTCGCCATCTTCCTCACCTCCGTCGGCTGGTGGGAGAACTACATTTCGAAGAACTCGCCCATCCCGTTCGTCAAGCGTCTGGGCAAGATCAAGGAGGAGTTCGAGGTGTGCAAATACTTTTCGTACATGTTCATCTCGATCTGGAAGTGCGTGGTCTTCCTGATCAGCTTGCTGGTGATCATGTTCGTCAGATACGGGGAATCGAGCTTCGTCTTCACCGACTTCTCGCCGGGTTTCGGTGCGCACAAAATCACAATCTTGGAAATCAAACCCACCCTAGGGGGCACGACAATGCCCGATCTGAGCGAACTCATCACAACCGGCGACGACACCGCGATCAATGCCAATGACATGTCTCCCGTTTACGTCCTCCTGATCAACATCTTCGCTTCCTATCTCTGCTACATCTTCGGCAAATTCGCGTGCAAAATCATGATCCAGGGATTCTCCTACGCCTTCCCGGTCAATCTGACCATCCCCGTCTCGATCTCCTTGCTGATCACCGCATGCGGTCTCCGCAGCGAAGACCCATGCATCTTCAACGACACCCTGCCCGGTTATCTCTTCTATCAGAGCCCGCCGGTCTATTTCTTCAATGACTTCATCACGCACCAACACGCCTGGGTGTGGATGCTTTGGCTGCTCTCGCAGACGTGGATCACGCTGCACATCTGGACGCCGAAGTGCGAAAGGTTGGCCAGAACCGAGAACCTGTACGTCAGTCCGATGTACGACGGTCTCCTGATCGATCAGAGCATGGGACTGAATCGTCGCCGAGATGACCAGACCGACGTCAAGACCGAAGAGCTGGACGAGATACAGAAGGAGAAGGGCGACGAGTACTACGAAACGATCTCCAACCATACGGACGGCTCGACTCCCAAGACGATCAAGAACTCCGATCACATTACGCGTATCTACGCCTGCGCGACCATGTGGCACGAGAACAAAGAGGAGATGATCGAGTTCTTGAAGAGCATCCTGCGTCTGGACGAAGACCAGTCGGCTCGGCGGGTGGCTCAGAAGTATCTGCGAGTGGTCGACCCCGACTACTACGAGTTCGAGACGCACATTTTCTTCGACGACGCTTTCGAAATCTCCGACCACAACGACGACGACACTCAGGTGAATCGCTTCGTCAAACTGCTGGTGTCCACTTTGGACGAGGCGGCTAGCGACGTCCATCAGACCCACATTCGGATCCGACCTCCGAAGAAGATACCGACGCCCTACGGCGGTCGCCTGATCTGGACGCTGCCCGGCAAGACGAAAATGATCGCCCATCTGAAGGACAAGATGAAGATTCGTCACCGCAAGCGTTGGTCGCAGGTGATGTACATGTACTACCTGCTCGGCCACCGACTGATGGAGCTGCCGATCTCCGTCGACCGTAAGGCCGTCATCGCCGAAAACACCTACCTGCTGACGCTGGATGGAGACATCGATTTCCAGCCGTCCGCCGTTACCTTGCTCATCGACTTGATGAAGAAGAACAAGAACCTCGGCGCCGCTTGCGGTCGCATCCATCCGGTGGGTTCCGGCCCCATGGTGTGGTACCAAATGTTCGAATACGCCATCGGTCATTGGCTCCAGAAAGCCACCGAACACATGATCGGCTGCGTGCTGTGCAGTCCCGGCTGTTTCTCGCTCTTTCGCGGAAAGGCGCTCATGGACGACAACGTCATGAAGAAGTACACGACCAGATCGGACGAGGCCCGGCACTACGTGCAGTACGATCAGGGCGAAGATCGTTGGCTGTGCACGCTCCTCTTGCAGAGAGGCTATCGCGTCGAATACTCGGCCGCGTCCGACGCCTACACGCACGCCCCGGAAGGTTTCAACGAGTTCTACAATCAACGTCGTCGCTGGGTGCCCTCGACCATCGCCAACATCATGGACCTGCTCGTCGACTACAAGAAGACCATCAAGATCAACGACAACATCTCGATGCCGTACATCGGCTACCAGATCCTCCTGATGGGCGGCACCATCCTCGGACCCGGAACAATCTTCCTCATGTTGGTGGGCGCCTTCGTGGCGGCTTTCCAGATCGACAACTGGACCAGCTTCTACTACAACATCGTACCGATCTTGTTCTTCATGCTGGTGTGTTTCACGTGCAAGGCCAACATTCAACTCCTCTGCGCGCAGATCCTCTCGACGGTGTACGCGCTGATCATGATGGCCGTCATCGTCGGCACGGCGCTGCAGTTGCGCGAGGACGGCATCGGATCACCTTCGGCCATTTTCCTGATAGCGATGACAGGCTCCTTCTGGATAGCAGCGTGCCTACATCCGCAGGAGTTTTGGTGCATCGTGCCCGGCATCATCTACCTCCTGTCCATCCCATCTATGTATCTCTTGTTAATCTTGTACTCGATCATCAACCTGAACGTCGTGTCTTGGGGCACCCGCGAGGTCGCCGTTAAGCTCACCAAGAAGGAACTCGAGCAGCAGAGGAAAGAAGCCGAAGAGGCCAAGAAGAAGGCCAAGCAGAAGTCTCTGCTTGGCTTCCTGCAGGGCGGTGGAACTAGCGACGACGACGAAGGCAGCATCGAGTTGTCCGTCGCTGGACTCTTCAAGTTTATGCTGTGCACGCACCAGAAGGCCGGGGACGAGAAGGCGCAGTTGATTCACATCGCCGATAGCCTGGAGGGTTTGACCAAGCGCTTGGATCACATCGAAAAGTACGTTTCAACTCTAGCGATCGCTCTCCTCTCGTGTTTTAACGTCCCGCTTGCAGGGTGATTGATCCCCAAGGCCATGCATCACGTCGACGCAGCATGTCGGCATCGTCCCGCGGCGATCATCATCACCTCAGCGCCGTGGCCGAAGATCCAACCGAGGAATCGTCCGACAGTGACAGCGAAACGATGTCCACGGTTCCGCAGAACAAACGTGACGAACTCATCAATCCGTACTGGATAGAAGATCCCGACTTGAGGAAGGGAGAGGTCGAGTTCCTCAGTTCCACCGAGATCTCTTTCTGGAAGGAGCTCCTCGACAAGTACTTGTTCCCCATTGACGAAAACAAGGAGGAAAAGGTTCGAAACAAAGAAGTGTTTGGTGCATAGTAGTTTCGAACCGTTTCTTGTTTTAGGCACGTATTGCGGCTGATCTGAAAGAACTAAGAAACTCGTCGGTGTTCGCGTTCTTCATGATCAATGCTATATTTGTCTTGATCGTGTTCTTGTTGACGCTGAAGAAAGATTACCTACACATAAAATGGCCGTTCGGCATCAAGACAAATATAACATACGACGAGAGTACGCAAGAGGTAAAGTTTACAGGGATCACATGATTCGACCCCCTTATGTATGTGCAAAGAAACAAAGAAAGATGTTCGTACGACGTGCATGATTTGCGGCCCGTGCCACCACAGCTCCAGGAAGGAATCATGTGTCCCTCCCCCAGCAGACTGTACTAATGTTGCGTGTCGCGCGCACACGTTTCTGCTTCTTTTTGCAGGCGAGGATCGCGCGCGAGCTCATCGAGCTGCGCAATAAGTCGGTATTCGCGTTCTTCATGTTCAATGCGTTGTTTGTGTTGGTCGTGTTTCTGCTGCAACTTAATAAGGATCAGATCCATGTTAAGTGGCCGCTGGGCATACGCACCAACATTACGTACATTGAGGAAACCTCCGAGGTATATTCACAGGCGAGAGGCAGAAGGCGAGAGGTTTCGTCGCGCGCTCTCGCGTGCGCACGAGACGGCTAAAACGGATGGCGTGTGGCACACTCTGGGATCTCTCTGCATACACCTTCTTGGACTGAGAGAAATAATATGTTGTCTTTAACCAAGCGGCGACTCGATCGCCGCGTGCGGTTCATTGTCATTCATTATCACGCATCGCCATCACATACACGTTTACTCTTCAGTGATTAACACACAAAACCCAGTGAACACTTGTGGAACTATGGTAACACAGATCACGAATGGTACTTTGTGGTACTAATCACTAAAGGAGACGAAACCAGCACAAAATATCATTATTCATTCTATGCGCGCATATCATCATCTCGTCGAATCGTTGATTCTTCGATTCATCATTTTGTGTGTTGACAAAATTATAAAATTCTCCTTCAATTGGCAGCTGAAATTACGGCCCTCCCACCACGGGCAAAACGATGATGATCCAATTCCAAAGCAGAAAGCAATCTGTGTGTGCAATGTTTATAACTTTTCTAATTTGTATTTCTAATTGTTTTTGTGCTCTTGTCGGTTTTGTGGTGCACTTCCATAACTTTATCTTACTCGATTTCGTGCGCTGCGTTCGGGCCAGTTAACGCAACGAAGTATCTTTCTAGGTGCACATCAGCAAGGAGTATCTGCAACTGGAACCCATCGGTCTGGTGTTCGTGTTCTTCTTCGCGTTGATTCTGGTGATCCAATTCACGGCCATGTTGTTCCATCGATTTGGCACGTTGGCCCACATCCTGGCCTCGACCGATCTCAACTTCGGATGCTCCAAGAAGGTGCGCACCGCCTTCCTTCGCCTCGTCCCGAAACCAACAATATTAGACCGATAAACACATTTCCGCTTTTGTAGAAAGAGGATCTGTCACCGAACGCTCTGCTAGATCGACAAGCGGTGGAGATCGTCAAGCAGTTGCAACGACTGCAAGGCATCGACGACGGCGACTACGAAAACGATTCGGGTTCGGGTCCGGATAGGATAGGCCGGAGGAAGACCATCCACAACCTGGAACGCGCCGCGCAGCGGAAGAGACAGATAGGCACGTTGGACGTCGCTTTCAAGAAGCGCTTCGCCAAGCTGAACGCCAATCCGGAAGGTGGTACGTAATGCGCAATGTTTTCGCGTGCAAAATTTTGTAGCATCGTCGTTGCGCAGGCACGCCGATCCTGAGCCGTCGCATGACGATGGGCAAGGAGACGATGAAGGCCCTGGAGGTGCGCGTGAATTCCGTGATGGCGGAGCGCCGAAAGTCCAACATGCAGACGCTGGGCGCGAAGAACGAATACGGCAACAACAACGTCGTCCGGAACCACCGCAACAGCACCGCGAGCATCCCCATCAAGGACGTCTTCGACAACGCGCCCAACGGTCAGATCAACACGGCGTACGAAGAGGAGACCTACGGCAGCCGGACGTCCCTGCCGATGCACCCCCGGAACTCCGTCAACTGGAAGGGGAGCCTGAACCGGATGTAGGCCAGACGCACGCCTTACGGAGACTCACAACTACCTGCATCTTTTAGGCAAATAAACGACGTCTTGCACGATTCGTCGTTATGCGTACGGATAAGAAAGACTTGATTTTGTATATAAGCTCAACTATAATTAAATATAACATAATTTAAATCGACGAGACTCACCTGCCGTTTCGCTCCTCCTCTACGCTCGCAGTCGTGGCGTTCAAAGAACACGGCATTGTTTGTTGACTTTTATTTATTGTATGTCGAGTCGGAACATTCAAATATGTCGCAATGTTACTCGGTACTCGTCTCGCGTCTTGTCGAAAAACGTGCGACCGCTCAGGGAAGATCGGGCGCGAAGAAATGCGCAATCTCGAAACGCTATTCAAAAATAGTTGGTCCACTACAAAAATCTGACCAGCTCTCTGTCGTCGCCATTGTTAACCAACGCTAATTACGTTTTGTTACATAGTCATTTATACAAGCACTTGATATCACGTTTGAAAAATGTCTCGAAACCCGGAACGTCATACGAGTTCGTTCGTTCGTTACTAGCTACGCGAAAGCGATCAAAGGAAATCGCGACGACGGGCGTGTGATCTTGGAGAAGACAACAACAAAAAAAAATGATAATAATCATTGCGCGTGGTGTGGAATCGAGTTCGACTGACGGTTTTCGCTTTTATTTCACTGACAAATTGTAATGCAATCTACTCGCGCAGTATCGTAAATAGTTGCCCCCTGGGTGTTCGCCTTCCAGCGCTCTAACCGTTTGCATCATGCAAATAGTTTTTAAAAAATATATGTATGTATGTATAGTAGTATGTACAAAATTATGAATATTCATGTTTCAAGAAAAGATACGATGCGCCGCATCCGTGCTCGTCTCGTCCGTCGACGGGATGATTTTGTTGTTGAATCGGCGAAACGAAAAAAAAAACGATAACAAGCGCTTAAACGTAAATACTTAGAATATCGTCGCCGCCTGCATTTGTACAAATATACTCGAACATATCGTAACGCACGTAAATAATTCGAAAAAATGCGCGACAGCATCAATCAAAACGTATCCGAGCGTAGTTCGAGACCGAACCGACTTTGGAACAGTAAAATAATGAATATTGCATATGATACAAAATAATTCGCACAATTCGATCGAAAACGTTATTAAAGAATTCCCACCGCGCCTCGGCAAAGTCGAAGCGCACGTTTATGACAACTCATACGTAAATAAACTAAATGGTAATCAAATCGACCCGAATTCCTAAGCTACTGACGGAACGTCGGGCCGACCCAGAGTAGAAAAACATAATATACATTTAAACGTGTTTTTCAAACAATAATGTACTTTCTCGGTGCGCATTTTTAAGAGCGAAACAAACACTCAGTTGTGTTTTTTTTCTTGTTTGTTTTGTTTCCATCCCTCGTCCCCTTTCGCCGCTCCTCCTCCGTCGCTTCGCTAACTATTGTCTTGTATTGTGAATCGAACGAAACCATGTTGCTCCGTCCCTCTCGTAGAAAAAGCGTGCTACCGTGAAGACGAATCTCAGCATATAAAAAATATTCATTTCATCTCGCTGCCCCCGCAGACTCTTCGCACGCAACAACCGCCCGCGCCCACTGAGCGTCCGTCGCGCACCGCCGCGCGCATCTCCACTTCAGTTTAGTCGTAATTAGTCGTAATATAAATATGTATGTCGAACGCGCGTGTGTTTGCGTGTATGTGTGTGTGTGAGATGTACGGGGTGGATGAGTGGTGTTTGCGGGGCGTGTGGTGGTGGGTGGGAGGGGGGCGTACTTTCGGCGTGGTGGCTTAAGACTTAAAATCGATTCAGCCGTCTCACAGATCGGACATGTCCGAATCCATATCGTCGTCGGAGAAGTCTTCCAGCGCCGGCGAGGAGGACTGATGGGAATTCACCTCGTCCAGGAGAGACGAGTCGATGAGATCATCGCCCAGCAGCGTTGGACCGATTTTGTGCAAATCTGAATTTGCAATTTCTGCGAACACACCGAAACAATTTCAGCGCACGTCCCACGCAAGCACAATAATATCGTGATAACTGACGTTTTACATATTCTCTGAGTTCGCTAGGTACTAAATTCATCAGTTTCTCCAATGCCTTAGAGTCGCACGTCCCATCGTCCAAACCTGGTGCAGAAAACGACGAAACACACTTAATTTCACAACTTACAGGAGTCGCAAGCGCGTCGAACATACCCATCAGCATTCCCAGTTGTTTGAGCACTTCCGAATCGTCGAGAATTTCGAATTTATCGTTAAAATTAAACAAATACTCCCTCCTGCAAACGAGAATTACGAGCGTTATCGTCGAGCGACGGACGGAAGGACGAAAAACGTACTTGTCTTGCGAAATACTACAGTCGATAACAGTCTCTTTTTCCGTTTTGACAACGAGGAAAGGCAACTCGATGCACGAGCTGTTCGGCGGGCGCCCGTACAGCTCTTCGTTCTCGCGATTGCGCGTCACGAGGTTCTTGAACGATATCAGGTTCGTGATCAGCTCCAGCAGATACTTCTTCTTCGCGGTGATGCTCTCGAGCTTCTTGCGCTTCTCCTGCTCCAGCTGGATGCACTCCTGCACCGAGTTGGACGGCAGGCCGATCCACTTGATCTCCTTCTTCTGCTTGGAGATGATGCCCATCGCCATCAGCACGTTGAGGGCGTCGTAGACGCGGCGCCTGATGTTTTTTTGATCGTACTGCAAGCGCGAAACAAAACGCGTGAGCGAAACGCTTCGGCACCGCCGCCGCACGGCGTCGACTCACTTTCTCCGGATTTTGGCTGGTGTACTCCTTGACCAGCTCGTCGGCGACTTCGTTGTACGTCGTGGCCTTTTTCTTGCGCACCTTTTCGCACACTTTGCTCGAAAAGTGTCGCAGGCCCTTCTCGTTCTTCTCGAGTTTTCTTCGTTTCCTGCAACGCGCGGCGTCGGTAAGAAAACGAACAAATTAGAAAAACAAACAAAAAGCGCACGCCGTCGAAGGGGCCCGACTTACAGCTCGGGCACGCAGTCGGACGGATCGAGCAGCTCCACGCGCTTCCGACTTCCGGTGTGGTCGAGGATGGGCGGCGACGTGTGGAACGCCTTCGTCGGCGACATCTGATGCTTGACGGGCGCGATCTTCGGCGACGTCGGCTGGACCTTGTACTCCGTCTGCGAACGAACAACGCGCGAATTTGTTGATCAGCCGTCCATCGCGCTCCGTCGCTCGCGCCACTCACTCGATTATTGATGGGCTGCAGGCGTCTGACCGTCTGACCGTCGGCGATTTTTTGCACTCCTTGAGTCATCGCGCCCACGGGCAAGTTTTCTGCGCAAACGGCAACGAATTACTTTTACGCGCGCGCCGCGCCGGTTTCGCGGCTACTTACTCGTGGTGAGGATTTTCTGCGTCTTCATTATTTGCGGCACGGTCGTTAAGGTCTGAAACAGAAAGCATATTTCGTCGCTGAAAGCGGCCGTGTTTGCGGAGAAAAACACGATAAGGTTCGACGTCACGCGTCGTTCCATATAGAACGCCGCCGAGGCTAGATAACCGTCGGACTTCCTGCCGGCCGAAAAATCGCCGCCGTCCGCAGGGGGAAATGAAAGGCGAAGAAAACAACGGCGTCGCCGAGCGCGTCGCGCGCGACGCGCCGGTCAACCGGTTCTACAAAAACACACCGTGGCCGAAGACGCCGACGCGGCGAGACCTCCGCGAGGAAAGAGTCAGCGTAGGGATGTCGGAAATGCACAAATGTATCGATATACACGGAATCGATAAATAAATATATATTTAAAGAAAAATATCGATATATCGTGCTCGCTTATGAACGGAATCTGAAATTGTCAAGAACCGATTTCTTTGTATTCCGATATATATCGAAAAATAAAATAGCCTAAAAATATAAATTATTATAAAGATAAAATATCGATATATCGAAAAATAAAAAAGCCTAAAAATATGTATATCATTATAAAGATAAAATATCGATATATAGAAAAATAAAACAACCTAAAAATATATATTATTATAAAGATATAATATCGATATATCAAAAGATAAAATAGCCTAAAAGTATACATTATTATAAAGATAAAATATCGTTACATCGAAAAATAAAATAACCTAAAAATATATATCAATATAAAGATAAAATATCGATATATCGAAAGATAAAATATCGATATATCAAAAAATAAAATAGCATAAATATATATTATTATAAAGATAAAATATCGATATATCGATATGTTAACGACAACCAGCGCTGTTGAGATTCGTATCAAAAGAGAACGTAATTACTAGCTGGCAACAATAGGCCATAATCGCTGATAAAACGCGCGATCGCCGCCGCCGCGTGATTTCCCATCGCGAAAAAGTCACAAACCTCCAAACACGCCGCGACATTTCCCCGACCCGAAGACCTAACCTACGACGTAACCTAGAAATTGTGACACACGCCGTGCGGGCCGACAGTCCGGCCTCGACGTCCTCGATTGGCAGCGGCGGCCGCTCGAACTACACCCGACGCAAACGCGCCGACTTCGCGTAACATGGCGGGTGTCCGCGACTGTTTGCGATTGCGACAGTCGAACGACTCCGTGCCACCGGCCCGCGTTCGCCCGCGTCGCAGGTGCTGCGC
>JAODGE020030106.1:0-22018 GCA_027574965.2 Ecitophya simulans | reverse complement strand
CGTCATCGAGGACGACAAGGTCTCCGGTGATGACCTCGAGGAGATGATTCTTGGCTTCGAGGATGAGGTGCAGTCCATGGATATCGTCGCCTGGAACAAGATTTAAGGTTTCCGTAATGGCTCTTGTGATATGAGTGGAGACACTGAGAGCACCAATCTGCTTGTGTTCATCCTTAAGTGCGATAAGATGGCAACGGAAACAGGTGAAGGGCAAACTAAAGTATATATATATATATAATAACGGCAGCAGAGTTTGGGTTGTGGTGTGTGCCATGCGCAATTCTATTCATCGAAAGTAAACGAAAAAAAAAGGCAGCATGGAAGCGAGGAAGATGGGAAGCTCCTTATATGCAATTACATTTCATTGTATCGCCAAGGGGAAGCTGCACTATCAACGGAGTGTAGATTGCACTCAACCCAAACAAATAGAAGAAAATCTGAAGGGGGCATACAAAGTGGTACATGCAGTAGACTTGTGTGTTCATTTTGTTGTTGGCATATCTCGATTGTGAGTGTTCCTTGGGCTTTAGCACATCTGTATCGCTGCGTGTGTGTGTGTGTACCTCTCTACATTTATCAATGTTTCTCTACCCGCTCCATCCTTTTCTTTTCATGTGCTTTCGACGTGCTCATGTGTTGTGCCGTTCTCCAGTATATAATACTACATATTCACATATCTGTATATACTTCCGCAAACGTCTTGTACACTCCCTTAATTATAGAAACACGCGCTCCACAGCAGTGCTAGGAAAGTCAAGGATAATCAACAACGTGGGTGGTGCTCTTAGGTGGTTCATAGAGAGAGGAGAATAAAGGGGGAAGAGACAAGTGGGACTTTTTGTTGCGTCTGGGCTGTTCCCCAGCTTGTTGAACTTCCCAGTTGCCTTGATTCGTTGACACGGAGCACACACACGCACACACTTCTTTTTATCTGTTTACATTGCAGAGAAGGGGGGAAAACAGCTGCTGACATAGACACGCTCACCCATCACGGCCTCACTTTTATTTTCTTCTTGAGTGCTGTTACACTGTGACATAGGATGTCAGCGGCGTCCTCGACCCCGCGCCAGCAGCAGCGCAAACGGAATCGATCTCTCTCTGCGGAAAAGCCTTCTCCTGTTCCCGAGAAGCGCTCTAAACATCAGCATCATAATGCGGTTAGTGTTAGCGGCGGTGATGGTGACATCTCGTCAATCAGTGCGACTGGGGGCATGGGCGATCCCACCATGAGCACTGAAGATGTGGCTATCCTGGAGCTGTGCACCTCGATTCTAGACAACTGGCAGAACGGGGCCAAACTGCTTAACGAGGGCATCATCCGCACTATCCTGCGGCGCGTCCGCCCGATTTTAATGTCACAGCCGATGCTAGTTCAGGTGGCGGCACCAGTGAATGTGTGTGGGGACATCCACGGCCAGGTCACGGACCTTGTAGAGATCTTTAAAGCCGGTGGCCTCCCCCCGAATTCGCGCTATCTGTTCCTTGGCGACTACGTGGACCGCGGCAAGTACGGCACCGAGGTGATTACCGTACTTCTCGGCTTCAAGGTACTGTACCCCGAGCAGGTGTATGTGCTTCGCGGTAATCACGAGACAGATAGCATCTGCCGCATTTATGGGTTCTTTGATGAGGTGAAGCGCCGCTTCAACGTGAAGCTGTTCAAGGAGTTTACGGATGTCTTTAATTGCTTGCCTATCTCCGCGCTGATTGAGGATATCGCCCTCTGTATGCACGGAGGACTCAGCCCCGAGCTGAACGACCTGCGCCGCATCGAGCAGATTCCGCGGCCGTTGATAGTGCCGGACGAGGGCTTAGCATGTGATATCCTGTGGTCCGACCCGGAGGAGGGCAGTATGGGCTGGCATCCCAGTGAGCGCGGTGTAAGTTACACATTTGGGGAGGATATTGTGAACAAGGTCTGCCGCAATCTAGGTATAGACATCGTTCTCCGCGCCCATCAGGTGGTGGACAACGGGTACTCCTTCTTTGCGGGCAGGCGTCTCGTCACGATCTTTAGTGCCTCCAACTACTGCGGTGAATTCACGAACAGCGGGGCAATGATGCTGATGGATGAGAACTGCAAATGTAGCTTCCAGATATTTAAGCCTCAGTACTGAGGAAAGGACTGCGGGCTGGCGCTGGCAGAAGGGTGCGGAGGGGAGAGGATGAGGATCCGAGGGCGGTACTACATCTTGTCTGGGACGTAGTGGTGCTGGAATAATCCGTCGAAACTAAACGCTGCACATCATGGTGATCGGAAGAGGTTTGAAGAATACGAGCGAGGGAGAAAAAACAACAACAGAGCAGCAAAGGTGCGCGCAAGCTGGAGGAGAGGATGACGGATGGGAACGCACTTTGCGGTACCCTTTCCTTGTTCATAATGGAAGCACTCCTCTTCCCCTCCTTTCCCCTTTTTTTTCACCAACAAGCTGATGTGCGTTTTTCTTTTTGCGTGTAATAATAATAGCGGCGATAATAAAGGCATGTGACTTGCGTGTAAGGATTCCACCGCTGACAGAATGCAAAGCCTGGATGGAAGAGGTACCCTAAGTACTCGTGCATCTACGCTTCTGGTTCCTCTCTTTTTTTTCCTTTGCTGCTGGATTGCGATACAAACAGCTCTTCAATGGTGTGTTCTCATTTCCCTTAACAGACTTGGTGGGCTACACGCACACACACACACATACATACCTACATACGTGCGTACCTGTGTGCCTGCACTTGTAAGAGAGTATGCTAATTTGTTGGCGGCAAGGTATCTATATTTCGTGACTACTGTGTATGTGCGGATGTGCGCGATACTCTTTTGCAACACGTGCTCATCTCTCCAAGTGCCCTTCCTTTCCTCATCTCGTTGCCCTACGCAAACACACACACGCACACACATGTGCATGCATTTCGTCAATCAAGCCATGAGTCAGATGATCTGCACACATTGCTGCGCTGCGGCGTGTGGAGGTATGAAGAGGTGCGTAACATGAGCACCCCAATGGGCAGCTGTGAGTACCACTGGCGTGGAGGAGCATACACACGTTTACACGAGTACATCTAAAGAATAAAGATATAAACAGCAATTTAAACTTTCTGGCAGAATCACGGACAAAGAAAGAAGCGCTTTGCAATATCTCTCCCCTCTCCGCATGACGTACACACGTGCACCTACACATGGACTCGCATACACAACATCAAACATACTATCAGGGTGCAGCGATTAACTGTGCACCTCTACTTATCTGCAATTGAAATAGGATGTACGAAGGTGTGCAGTGGCTCTACGCCGGGCCCGCTGCCTCTTTTCGTCCCGCCCCGCCCCCCCTACCTCTCGACGTCCCCCCTCTCTTCTGCATCTGTGTTGGCGCAACCCCCCTCCCCTCTGTGCTATTCTTCCACTGCTTCTGTCTGATCTCTTTTGACTCAGAACATCACGGCCACACACCTCTCTTCTCCCCTTCTCTTCTGCTACTGCGCACGCACACATCTTGATAGCACACTCAGGAGTCTGCATCATGGCCGTTCCTACCCGTAAGCACGTGAGCCGCTCCCAGCGGAAGAGCATCAAGAAGCACCGCCCCGAGATTATCGTGATCGACCTTAAGGATCACGTACTTGGTCGCGCCGCCGCTGTGGTCGCCAAGCAGCTGCTGCTCGGAAAGAAGATCACCGTTGTCCGCTGCGAGCAGCTCAACATTGCTGGCACTGAGATCCGCAACAAGATCAAGTACCTGCAGTACCTCCGCAAGCGCAAGCTCTCCAACCCCACCCTCGGTCCCTTCCACCACCGCTCCCCCGCTGATGTGTTCGCCCGCACCGTGCGCTCCATGCTCCCCCGCTACACCAAGCGCGGCATGAGCGCGCTGCACTCACTGGTTGCCTACGAGGGCATCCCAAAGAACGTTGTCCGCACCGGCGGCCGCGCGGTGATCCCCCGCGCCCAGCGCCACCACTGCTACCGCTCCGAGCGCCCCTACACCGTGCTCGGCAACATGTGCAAGCACGTAGGCTGGAAGTACAGCGACGTCGTGGAGAAGCTCGAGCAGGCTCGCGTGGAGAAGGCCAAGTGCCACCACGAGAAGCGGGAGAAGCTCCGCGGCGCATGGAAGGATGCCCGCAAGGGTGCCTTGGCCAAGATGTCGAAGCACAACGTCGAGGTCCTCAAGAAGTTCGGCTACGCGTAAGGCCAAGTACAGTGTGCTGACTCTAATTGAGTAAGCTCTTTTTATTGATTCATTTTTTGATAATAAAACAACAACAAAATAATGGCGTTGCATGGGCGTGTGCAGAGCAATCGGTTCAACTTTCTCCTGGGGGCGTACTCGTGGACACGTGTGGCGAACAGAAGCTAGCCACGTGTTCATCTGCTGCGTTCATAATCATCCATTCAGCGTTTAACGTTTCCTTGCCTCCTGTCTATCTCCCTTTGATAATGCTGTGGGATTCTCCACACATTTTTCTTTTTTTGTTCGTTACGCTTCGTGCCCCCTGAACATTATATACGTATACCCATTTACACACCAACAGCGCGAGAAGCAAAGAAGAGGGGAAAAAGGAAAGGCCCTCCTACACACACACACACACACACACCGTACGCACGCACAGTGCGGTGCCAGGTAGCGTACCCACCTCCTTACTCATTCGCCACCACCCCCCGTCTCTCTCCTGAGCCCACTCGACGAATAGCCACGCCGGTGCGTCGCAGTGCTGCAGACGATTGTCTTTTGGGTTGTTAGCACTCGGGTTTTGCGCATCACTTTTTTTTTTTGCGTGTGGGAATTTGATCTTTCTTTGCGTCCCGAGTGAGAAGAATGAGCCGCGAGGCACCGCGACCACGCCGAGGCGGCGCTGTCAGCGGAACCTTCGCCAGGGCCCCTGGGGCACCGTATGAGATGACTAGCAATGCCAGCACGGGCAGCGGCGGTGCACTGGCGCAGGTGTCGCAGCCGCCGCCACCGCTCTCGCAGCAACGGGCGGGCCCACCACGCCTCACCATCAATAATTTTCCCACCTTTCACGCACGCGTGAGGAAGCTTCCCCCAGACGCTAACACAAAGGCTGCTGTGCACATGCAATTGTGGCAGTTCCCTGAGCGCGTGTGCTTTGGGTGCGCCAAGTGCCGGCGCGACAATATCCAGTCTGACAGTGTGGCAGTGGACGTACGCAACAAGATTATTTTGTGCACTCCCTGCTTCACCCGCATCATTCGCCCGCGTACATACCGTCCCAGCAGGGTAGTGCCCTTCCCTTCGCTGCTGTCATGGTTGAACTACAAGCCGGCGACAGTGATGACGGTATCGGAGGACGTCATGAGCCGCCCTGCCGAGGCGGTGGCACCCTCACGGGAGCGCATGGCTGCACCTTCGCTCGCCAACGGCGGTAGACCTACAAACCTGAGCAAACTCCCCGCCATCGCGATGAACATCGTTCCATCGGGTGGGGGCAGGGCGGGGCCGTCCTCCTCTTCATCGACAGCAGGCACGGCAGTGGCCCAGAGGCGCCAGGGCGAGGCGGGCAAGCACCCCTGTCTTCGGGTGTGGGGTGTGTGCCAGCATGGCGAGATGTGCTTGTTCCGCAACGCCCCCTTCGACCTGTGTATTGCCTACCTCATGGGCCTCTGCGTCGGCACTGGTGGACACTGCCACTTGCTCCATCAAGAAATTTATGACCTGCCCCCGGTCAGCGACCCGAAGCCGTCAGTGCGCTACGTTGGCGACCTCGAGAACGAGGAAGGCGAGGACTGGGTGCGCTGGGTGGGCACGCGCCGCCACAGTCCGAATAGTGCGGAGTGGCAGCTGTGGCACAACGGCGCACTGCAGCACATTTTCAATGCCTATGTGCCCGCTGTGCCGCGCCCGGGTGCTGTCGCGACAGAAGCAGAGGCAGAGGCAGAGGCAGAGGCAGAGGAGGAAGAGAAGCCAGAGGAGGTGAAGTTGAACTTGACAGATATTATGTCTGCGCTTGGTGGGCTGAAGAATGAGGATTCGTGAGGACTCAAACACAAGCGGAGCACCAGCGGCGGAAGTGCCTGTATACTGTACCCTGTGCTGCGTGCATACATGCGTGCCCTCTGCGCCAGCCTGCAAGAGGGGGTAGGCAGGTGGCCTCCAGTCGCAGCACCACTGCAATGTGGCGGTGATGGAGGACAACAGCAAAGAGAAAAAAGAACAAGCATCATCGTGTAAAAGAACGAAAAAAAAGTGCACAGTTCGCTGGTGGTACTCTTCAGCCGAGTAATTCATGAGCTCACCCTTCCCTCTCAATCCCCCTTCCTTCACTGTTACTGCTCTGCATGCATGTTGGCTGTGGGGTGGGGTGGGGAATCCCATTGCACGAGTGTATCTCCACTGCTCTTAACACCACCCCACCTACCTCACCTTCATCTCCTTCTCCAGCACTCACACCAGTGCCTGCTTAGCGCCATTATGCTTGGACGCGCCGTGGCCCTGCGAGTACGGAGGGGCCGCGGAACCCGTGTCACGCACCGAGGACGGTGCTCCTCGCAACAGTGCTTTTGGGACCAGACGGCAGGTGCTCCGTTGGTCTCTATGTCACGTGGCATGGCGAGCGGACTTGCCCGGCACACCCCAGCCTTGCTGGCCCCGCGGGTGCCGGGAGAGGCCACTCTTCCACCCACAGTGACACACAGCGGCGAGTACGTGACCGCGTGTCGAGAACTGGAGCTCCTAAGTCTGGATGACTTCGCAGCGCGCATCCATCGCTTCAGTCGCAGCAACTTTGATGTCACAAAGCGACCGCATCTGCACGCCCACCTCACGGAGCTCCTGCAGCACCGCGTACCGGCCGTCTCTTCCAAGGCGCTGGATGACTATTTGCACCTTGCCCACGTCGCGGGCTTCCACTTGCTCTGCACGCAAATCTATCACGCCCGGCGGCACACCGGGTACTCAGGCAGCGGTGGGATTGGGGCCCGGGCCGGCACCGCGGAGGGGTTTGTGGCCTCGGCGTATGTAGTGGACAGTGCCTACGCGCTTCAGGACACCTCAGAGCTGGTCCGCGTTGCTTCTTCCTGTGCCACACGTATTCTGCGGCAGCGCGAGGCGGGCGGCGGCAGGGACCTCCTGGCAGAGTTTTCCCTGCTGCGGGCACTGTGGCGCACCGTGTGCCTCGCGGAGGTCTTTGCCGCGGAGGAGGCACAAGGCAGCCACGCCGCTGCGGGGAGCAGCGCCAGTGCGCTGGCGGACTCGGCGTCCATATACGATGAGTCCGTTCAGCAGGCCCTTGGCGACGCAGCCAACGCCAAGGGTGAGCGGTCTGCGGACTCCGTGATACGTATCACGCAGCGGTTGATCAAATACGACACTAGCGGCGATGACGGGGAGCTGGTGTTCTTCCAATGGTGCCTCAACGAGGGGCTGCTGCGGGTTCCATTGGGGCGAAAGGAGCTCGGTACTGGCGTCGCTGCTGCTGCTGCTGAGGGCAGGTGGAGCACTGATACAGCAGAGACCACCCCCTCACCGCAACGCGCCTTTGTTGCCAAATCCGATGTGGCGGCCAAGTCACAGGGAACAAATGACGAGGACAACGCGACATCGTTGGTGGAGGTCTTTTACGGGTCAATGATCGGCTTGTGCGAGCGTGGGCAGCACTCGAGCGCTGCAGTGATGTACTACGATAAGATGCGCAGCGACCTTGGTCAGACTGTGACTCTCGATAGTCCGAGCACTACCTTTGCTCACAAGGGGGCCGCCGATGCAACGCGCTGGTTGGCGCCCGAGACGCGTGGGGCCCTCCCCGGGGCACCCGGCATAGTGTCCGAGTATGTCTTGTACCGCCTGCTGACTGTTCTCCACGCCACGAAAGACAACGGCCGCATAGTTCGACTGGCCAGGGCCCTCATTGCGGACCACACCGTCCTTGGGGCACGTGTGTGGTCTCTGCTCCTGGTCGCCGCTGGGGAGGGTCGCGCCGTGGATATCGCACTGGTGGCGTACCACTCTGCCCTCACGGAGGCGGCGTCGCAGGTGGAGGTATCCCGCCGCGAGCGGGAGAAGACGCAGTATCTGCTGCAGACCGCCCTCGCTGCCCTCTCCAAGTGCCAGCTGCAGAACTACGAGCTGGACTACCTCCAGCCAGCCGTCGACGCCGGGCTGATCCACTGTACTGACGAGTTCTACTTCTGTTGCCTTCTGCAGGACGCCCACAACAGCATGAATCCAGCGGAGAGGGCTGCAGAGGTGGTGGAACGCATGGGGGACCGCGGGGTGCCTCTCACGATGGCAGTGATCAATCGGCTGCTGCGGGTCTACTTGCGAGCGGAGGTGCCACAGTTTTTGGAGGTGTACCGTCACGCCGTGCAGGACCTGCGGCTCTTTAGGCTCCCGTGGCTGGGCGAGCTGCTATTGTGGGCGGACCGCCGGCGCTACTTCCTTACCCAGACCGATCGCGAGTTCATTCTGCAGGAGGTGGAGCGTGTACAGCGCAGTGGGGGCCCCGACGTGCTGAATGGCGTGCGCACACAGCACGCGCTCCTCAGCTACGACTATGAGGTACAGCCCAGGGAGTACTTCCTCCGCACTGGCGAGGTGCCCCGCAAGGAGCCAACCATGCCGGACTCCCGCTCTTACTTTCTGCAAAGGAGACCCGACTGTGTGCTGCGTGGGATTGCCCAGGTAGCGGCACCGACAGTGCCGTTCACAGGGTATAGGCCGCCGCCCCAGCGCCTGCGTGATGCGGACATGGTGGACCCAGCAGTACTACCCGTCGGCGCTGCGGACTTTCTTGTTGGGGACCCTGAGCGAAAGGCGGCCACTGCTCGTGTGATGGATCTCTCTGGCATTTCTCTACTTTCTGACCCTGTGGCAGCCGGCGGCAAGGCGGCAGAGGAAAGACAAGCAGAGGCGTTGCGAGTGTACTTGGCCGACATGCTCGAGGGGCTTCAGCGTTCTCATAACTATGTTGTGTAGCGAGTTACGCGCGCGCGCACACACACACAACTACACACAATACAGTTATTATCTCTGTGAAATTGTGAAAACGAATTAAAAAGAGGATGAGTGTGATCGTGTTAGCATTGCCATTAAGAGGGTTGGGGAAGGGGGTAGGTTAAAAAAAAACTTGGGCCATTTTCTGTTCCCACACAATGATCTCTCCATTTTCCCTTTCATCTAATTTACCAGTAGTCGCAAGCGAGAGGCACTTTGCAAGTTTGGTCCTGGAGGGAGCAGTGCGCGAGTGAACCGCACGCCTTTTGTGTTTCTCCCTTTCCACGTAAGTAAGCCTCTGTCGGACATACATACGCTTTGTGCAGTATCCTGTAGCGACTCTTAGTCCTTTGTTGAAACAAGTAGGATACCCTTTCCCCCCTTCCCACCTCCCTCACTCTCTCGCGTACGTGCGTCTGCGTAATGAGCGACCACGACGACGATGACGAGCGCCTTAGCCTCAACTTTGGAGAGGATCGCGACGATGACGAAAACCTGAGCGATAGTCTCCTTGGCGACGATCACGATGACGAGCAGGGTGAGGGCGCCCTCCCTGATGAGATGGCAGAGCAAGTTGTGCTCTCTGGCAGTGCGCAAGCCGCAAAGGGTGCAGTTCCTCGCAAGCCCATGGATCGAGTGACGGTGCCAGTATTGACCAAGTATGAGCGGGCCCGGCTCCTAGGCACGCGCGCTCTACAGATTAGCATGAACGCACCTGTCCTTGTTGCGATCGAGGGTGAAACTGATCCACTGACCATCGCCCAGAAGGAGCTGCGCGAGCGAGTGATTCCTCTGATGATCCGTCGCGTATTACCGGACAACACTTATGAGGACTGGAAGATCTCAGAATTAGATGTGGACTTTGACAGGCCCGCGGATGAGCGGTATACCAACCTGTAACGCGGGAATGGCCGAGCCTTTCCCAAATATTCGTGGTGAGTAACACTACAATACACTAATAAAGGGGAGGCAGGAGGGGGAATGAGTTGAGAGAGGAAAAGAAAATATGAGGAAGCGTGTCTGTTATTGCTGCCGCTGCTAATGCGGCCGATGGGATCGAGGGGAAACAGAGATGAGACTGCGATTACGGAGTGAGTGAGGGGGGCCCTGTCCACCACTCTGGAGGCTATGGGCCCTCTTATTCTTCTTTCCCATCCCTCCCATAATTTACCTCTTCTGACTGTGCATCTGCAGCTGTGCACTATGGTTGCGCGCTACCTTTTTTGTGTGTGTAAGCGAAGCTCGTTTCTATCTCACCTGGCATCTGAGGGAGGAAGAGGACAAATATTTCCACCCAGACACAGACACATACGCTATCACACCGCATGATAACTCAATAGGAGGCCTTTACGAGAGAGAGCCCCCCCCTCCCTTCCCCCTCCCCTCCTGTAGCTGCTACCCTGAATGTGCACAAATGAGCAGTTGTCCCCTCCCATTGGATAGCGTATTCACCTTTATCCACCAACGCTATCGCGCACTTCCTCCTTCTCCCTCCATTATCGTTCACACACGATGCGAGAATAGTTTTTTTGTCACAGCCGTTTACGAGTGCTGACGCGTGGCTACTCAGAGGGGAGGGGTGCGCATAGAATCGTGTCTCCTCGCCCTCTGTCAGTCCACCCAGGTCGTCCGAGCCTGAGCACTGTCGGGATCTTGCGCACCTACCTTGGACGAGTAGGGCTTGCGAGGAGGGTTGAAGGCAGATTGCCCAATTGTACATCGCGTCCCCATCCCTATTTTTGATGCAGACCAGCAGCAGTCTCAGCCCTGGCACCCGGCGCGGTACCCAACGACCTTCCGCTTCCTTTCCTCTTCCTTTACACCATGAGAGCTCACGCAAGCTCTCGGCTCGACACTCCTCGGCGCCTCGCAAAGCAGCGCACGAGCCCCTCGGAGCGGAGCATCACATATACTGGACTCCCACAGCCAATTCACCCCCTTGTTCCTCCCAGAGGCTTTCTTCCCATGTAGCGTCTGCGAGCGCTGCTAGTACACGCCCAGGGACCCCTCCTTGCGCTTCTTCCCTCCCCCCACTGCGCGCATCTGCTCGCACGACGCGCGGCAGTGTGTGCTCGAGCTGCGCTATCTATGTCCAACGGCTGCGCCGGTCGTATCGATCTGTGGCCCTGCGACTGCTGAGGGAGATGGAGCGACTGGAGAGCCAGGCCTCTCAACCCCCACCGCCGCCGCATCAGCCAAGAGAGCAGCGCCTGCACCAGCGGCGCGCGGACACGGAGGCAATCCAGCACACCCCGCGTGATGACCCTGGCTCTGCTATGGTGGCGTTGCAGTCGCTGGTCGCGCGGCTGGTCGTGATCCTGGAGGAGATGAAAGGGATGACGCGCGAGCATCTTTCTGCGGCGGTGTACAGTCCTCCGTGCTGCGGGTTCGGAAGCGAGTCCGAAAGCAAGCGGTCCACGCAAGGGGTCTCACGCAGCAGCGGTGGCACTGCTGGTGGGCGTAGCCGCAGTTCGCATGCCGCAGCCACCCAAAGCTCTGCATGTGGTGGGTCACTGACACCAGCAACCATGGAGGAGCGCGCCAGCTGTACGGTGTCCCGGAGCATAAGCGCCAGCCCCAATGTGCACTCCAGCAACGATGCTACCAGCAACAGTAACTCCTCCAGCGCTGAGCCGCCAGTCAACACTACAACGGCGACGGTGGCGGCACACGGAGGGCAGTGCAACTCGTCCCCACTTGGGGGCCCTTCCTGGCTGGCGATCGCAACCACCAGCGCGAGCTCGCCTTCCAATGGGCCGAGAAGTGCGAGCACCAGCCCCGCTTCCAGTCGCGACGTTACGCTCCTGCTTTCACTCTTGTACCCGTCTCCAGACTCGGAGTCAGCAAGGCGTGGGCGAAGTGACTTTCTCATGCCCTCCTTCAGCGCCGCTGGCGCCCCTGCCATGGCGTCTACAGTAACAACAGGGACAGCAGTGGCGCTGAGAAAGGCCCCGCCACAATCCAAAACAGCGGCTGAGTTTTTCGATCAGGGGGCGGCGGACGCTTCCTCGTTACTAGAAAGCCGCGTTGCGCATTTGGAGGCACGTGTGCGGGAGTCTGAGAGGCGGCTGGATGAAATCACTAGCGTACTGGGCGAGACACTGGTCCCTTTTCATGACGCGCTTCAGGGGTGCTTGGACAACTCCACGTCGTGCTCAACCGTTGAACATACAGAGAACTGAATGCTCCCGGTGGAGTAGAATCGACTATCTTTGATCGTGTGGCACTTAGGCACTTGTACACTGGCAGCCACCTTATCACTCCCATACACTCCTCCCTCCCCTCCCCCCCTTCTCCACACTGTATACTCTACTTCTAAGTATAGTCTTTACCTGCAGTTTTGATTTTCCTCTTTTACCCTTTTTTTTTCGTGGTCTTATGAATCCAGCAGTGATAGCAATTCACAAGGCATATGCCCCACCCCTCATTTCCCACTTCTTCTCTGTGAGCCCACTGCACGTACGCTCTACGACGTTCCCCACCTTACTATTTGGGTTTTCAGAAAATAATAATAATAATACTTCAACAAGGAAACAAGGGCAAAAAAAGAGGAGAGTAAACGGATACGCGCGTTGCCACTGAGTTTGCAGGGCCATTGTGAGTGGGGACGCGCTATCTGGATTGCTGCTGCTATTGTTCTCAAGAACGCTTTACGGTCAAGACACTCAGGTGCCCCGTACGCACGCCGTTGCGTCAATATTAACAACACAAAAGAAAATATAACCAAGTACATATATATTAGCGGGGAAGATTAGGAGCCGAACTCGCGATGCCGGAGATCCCAACGAAGCAGTGTTTGCATAGACTGCAGAAGGAATATCGCAATGCACAGAAGGACCCGAATCCCCTCTTCGCAACCGCACCCGACCCAAAGAACATTCTAGAATGGTATTTCGTTTTCGACGGCCCCCCAGACACCCCCTTCGAGGGCGGCCGCTACCTGGGACGTCTCCGTTTGCCACCAGACTACCCGTACAAGCCACCGAGGATCGGGATGTGCACCCCAAATGGTCGCTTTAAGACCGACACAGATATCTGCCTCTCCAACAGTTCCTTCCACCCCGAGGAATGGAACCCGATGTGGTCCGTTAGCACAATTGTCAACGGCCTCATATCCTTCCTACCCTCCACGGACATGACCTCAGGGGCGGTCACTGCGACCGATGCCGAGAAGGTCAAGCTCGCACGAGGAAGCCGCGCCTACAACGTGGCGAGGCTGGCGCATGTGTACCGCGCGGTTCTGCCAGCGCAGTTTGAAAAGGACAAGGCAATTCTGGAAACGGAGAACTCCAGTAATGCTACAGGGGAGGATGTGCCGCCCTCGATGCCAGTGCCAGCTTCAGTGGAGGAGGGCGGCGCGGCAGGTGTGGAGGGGAAGGAGGAGGCTGAGGCGACGGCGAAGGCGGCGGAGCTCGTGGAAGCGCCAATGGCGCAGTCTCAGGGACAGAGGGATCAGACAACAGTGGCTGCGTCTCCATGGTTCGCTGGATGGAAATCTGTAGTGTTGTCGTTCATAGGGCTGATGATTGGTGTTTTGGCCTCTATGTTTCTCTACCACCGAGGGTAGGAAGCAAGGACTCTTATGTTTATGCGGACACCCCTGGCGGAGGATATATATATATATATATCTATACAATGGGCCTCCAAGGAAATCTCCTAAAAAGACAACAAACGAGCGCACATGCACCTTTTCTCACTTGCTGGTGCGCATTTCTGCTATATGCTTATTGAATCTGTTCCCACCTCCTTCTCTATAGTAACTCGAGCGGAGGCTGGTGAATAGGAAACGTGTAAACCACATTCCAACTGTAGCCGGGACCTACAGCCCAACCGCCCCCCCCCCCCCCCCCCCCCACAGTCACCATTTGCTGACCTCCCACACTTTACCTAACTGATTACGTTTCCGTGGACAACTGTGCATGCGCTCCATCCTTCCCTCCACTTTCCTCCTTTGGACACTGGACGTGCACCCCTTCCCAGATTTATCGTTGAAGGAACGAGCATAACACAAGGAAAAGAGGATTAGTATAATCTATATATACTCTTTTCGGTAAAGCAAAAGAAAAGAAGGTTTCGCCAAGATGATGCGCCGTCTGACTGGTAATATGGTGCGCAGCACTGGTGTCTCCAAGGCACTCCGCCCTAGTGTCGTGGCCGAGTCCCGCCGCAACCTGGAGCCCATGTCTGTTTGGTACTTGGCGTCGTGGACGTGCGTGTGGTGGTACGCCTTCTTCTTCTGGATGCCGCTGCTCTGGACCGACATGATCGTACCCTCCTTCGTGTACAACAAGCTTCCCGTCATTCACTTCATTCAGGAGAAGCGTGCTGAGCAGAAACTGCGCCGTGTGCTTGATGAGACCTACACGGAATGGGGCGCAGAGATCGACCCCTCCCACATCACCAACGCTATTGCCCGCTCCTTTTAAGATGGCTCATGATGCGATGGTACGCTCCAGCTCCCCCCCCCCCTCATCCGCAGACCGACGTACGCTCTTCTATCCCCTGTAGGAGATAGGTCGTCAAGTGGAGGTGTGTGAAGCGGAGCAGCTTGGTTGCTGTGGTGTGTGCGTGACAGAGGAGCAGGAGAGGCAGATGGCGCTACACCGCTTCCAATCGATGTGTCGAGGACCAGTGTGTGCTTTCCAATTTTTGGATGTGCATTATGCGCGCACTCGCTCGTTGCCACGCAGTTATATTAGTTTATACGCATACATATATATAATATATGTGCATGCTAGCCTGCTCATGTGCGTGTGCATGTGTGTGCTTGATGCGTGCATGACAGCAGCGTAGGGATAAGTAAACAGGACAAAAAATATCACAGTAGTTGATCGTTCGTGTATGATAAAAAGGAGTGTGTCAACGTACCATGCGGATTACCTAGCAGCAGGGGGAGGGCAATGTACCAAACGCAACACACAGCAATCCTCACTGAGGACTATTTGGGGGACTCTGTGGGAGCAGATACTTTCACCCACGTAAATGCAGCACTGCCGGACTACCTTCTCCATCGTCATTTATCCTTGCAGGGTGCTCCTCATCGCTGTTTTGCTAGGAAATGGAAAACTAGAAAAAATGCCACTTTTCTATTTCGATTCTTGCCATCCTCTCCTATTTTTTTCTCTTTTGTATAGCCCAGTGGTGCGTGGCTTGTTACGAAGCAGTGGAGGAGCAAAAAAGGAGTGCGTTTGTTCTTGTAGCCATGAGCGAGCTACCCTATGAGCAGAGTCCACCACTGTGCGGACGGGCTCCGTCGTTCCCATCCACGTTGGGCAGTACAGCAGCTGCGTCATATGCGGCAGCGTTTGGAGGCGCGGCACTGGCGCAGCGGTGCGCCGAAAGCGTTCGCGACATTGATGCGACACAGCGTGGCGCCTCTAAAGCTTGGCTAAATGTGCAGCCCTGTGTGGTGCAGGCAGTGCGCACCCTCTCACTTCTGGGCCAGGAGCAGGAGCATCGCCTGAGGAGCATCGAGGATAAGCTTGATGAGGTGCGACAGGTGATGGAGGTGCTACTTTCCGACCGGAGGGCAAAGGAGGAGCTCTATCAGTTAGACCGCAGTGCGCAGGACCAGGCGCTGGTCTCGATCGAGGACACTGTGCGTCAGTTGGGCCTCGCGGTGTCCGCTGAGCGACTGAGCACTCAAACGTCCATTGGCGATCTGACCAACACCCTATCGACCGCGTTGGAGGGGCTCGACCAACGGGTAGATGCAGTAGAGCGGAGGTGGCGCGCGGATCCCACGCCGGGACACGGTGCTCACGCGCTTGCCAGTAGTCCCAGTGACGTGACCGTCACTACCAGCATGGTGAAGGAGGTGCAGCTGCTGCGAAAGCAGTGGGAGAGGTTCAGCCGCATCCAGCAACAACGGCGCTGGCTGCCCAGAGAGCCGGACACCAGTGATGAGCCTCGCGACGATGATGACAGTGCTGAGTACCGCGGTGCAGATGGCCCGCGTGGGGGCTCGCTGCTGGCACGTCCCCAACGCCGATCAGCCCCACCGATGTGTGCAGTAGCTTCCAGTGTACCCCCGCAGATGGCGCGGTGGCACTGGTCCAGTGACAGTAGTAGCCATTTCTCTCGCACGATGCATCGGGGCGGCGGTGGCGCGGCTGGCCCACCACCGATCCCTTGGGACATCCAGAGCCTGTGCGATGCACGTTCGGGGTGCTGGTTCTCTTGCGGTCCATGCCGGCGCGAACACACTGGCGTGGGAGATGACCACAGGGAGTGCAGGGTGGACGAGTTGCAGTGCTTCTCCTGGGAGCATCCCTCCTTGATACGCATCACACGTGCTGGAGTGTACAGGGTGACTGCAGGCCTAGTTCTTCGTCAGCTTCACCCCTCATCGCGTGGTGGCGGCGCTGCAGGATGCAGGGACTTGACACCGGGTAGTGCAGTGACTGCAGAGCGAGGCCCGCGGCCCAGCATTACTATCTTCGTGGATGGCCACCCCCTGTCCAGGGCGAACACGTCGTCCGCCGCCTACCCTATTCCCCGCGACGGCGATGCTAGGACACATGCATCACTGCCTCGGCGCCGCTCACCCTCTCCACCGCGGCGAGGACGCCCGCCTGTTGCACGACTGTGCGACGCCCCTGCGCTACTGATCACTAGCACCTGCTCCGAGTACTCCTTCCTCTCTGAGGGGGCCGCACTGCAGGTGTACTCCCGCACTTTGCCAGACACTAAGATCCTCCACGAGGCTTTCCTAGAGGTAGAGTACATTGTATGATGGCTGCGAGGGCAACGGGCGGTGGCTGGTGAGAGTGTATGTGGGCTGACGTCAGTACACACGGACGCAAACAAATACCCATAGGAGTGATGTGTTGCGGTGATCTCATCACAAGCAAACACCATAAAAAAAATTGCCTACACTCAAATGGCGATAGAAAAGGCGGTTTGTCACGAGTGGCCGGAAAATGAGCTTCTATTTTTGTAGGTGCCACCATCGAGAATACGTTGCGCCAGAAGCTGTGGCTCCATTGATGGAGAGTGGGGTGCTTGATAAGAACCCTGACAGGTCATACGCCCCCTTCACAAACCAAATACGCTCATTCCCCCTTTTATTACCCCCTTTTTCTCTATCTTTATGGGCAACTTGAAGCTACAGCTGGTGGGCACTGGCTCTAGAACCGCCTTTACTGGCCAAACGTATTCTGTGTGTTCTTTTTGAACTTTAAATTGTCGTCACACACGTAGAAAAGCGTGAGCTTGCTGCGCGACTCCGCCGTACCTTATTTTTCTCGTCAACCTCCCTCTCACCAAGAAAGCGGAGAGGTAGGCCTTTCAAATATATATATATATATATATCACATACAGATAAACCACCGCGTTAACTAAGCTGAGGACAGTATCATAATCGCTAACCATTACACAGAGCTATGGGACAGGGCAATGGCATCGCGCTAGCGAGGGACACCATCTCCTCGGAGCAGTATCTTAAGTACCAGGAGTCACGCCACCGTATTGTGAACCGCGCCTTCCACAAGTGTGTAGTCCCCTCTACCACCGGCAAAGACGACGGCTTTGACCTCTCCAGTGAGGAGCGGAACTGCGTGGACGAGTACTCGTTGCTCTACGCGGCGTACTCCAAGAAGAGTCACCTCCACTTTACTAGCCTGTACGAGCAGCACCAGAAGGACATGTACGAGAAGACAAGGTTAGAGTACATGCAACAGCAGGCACGCCAGAACTTGCAGAGATAGGAATGGAGAGGTGAAGAATCGCCGTTTGGGGTATCTGTCCTCGCTGTCAACTGAGAGGCATATGGAGCCCTCTCTGCCTGCTGCATCTTGAATCTCCGCCCGGTGGAGTGCAGCCTCGATGAGCGAAAATAACTGTGTGGGGGAAGGAGAGCTGACGCAATTAGCTATAGGGATTTCCTCGCCCTCCCTTCACGCGTCGAAAGGCAACGAATTCACTAGCTCAGAGAGGAAGTGAGTGGGGGTGGCGTAGCGCATTCATTTTTTTCCCTCGTTCTGTTGCTATTTCGTATCACTGGCTTAACGATGCCATACACACAGACCTACACAAGCTAACCTGCGGCTGGATTGACCGTGCTTTTCCACCCTCGCGATATTGAGCTGACCATCCTTAATCAAGGACATTCTTCTATGACGGGCCTAGACTGCTTTTTTATTCACCGCAGGCGCTCTGTATCGGCATACTGATTCACCTTACAATGATGACCTTTCTTCCCCCCCCCCTAATGTTTCTTTTGCGGCTACACACACAACATTCTTGCGAAAGGCACGTAGCTCTCTAGATATTCATTGAGCGGATTGTCCAAGGGCTATCAATCTTTGCTTTTAATCCTTTTCTTCGTTCCCTCCCTCCTTCCCCCCTTGTTGCAACAGGGTAAGCAGTTCGCATTCCTGCCAAACGTGCGTGGTGTCGCGACAGGCAGCGCTGCATTTTGCTTCTCTCCCAAGTGTGGGCTATAGATACGTTACGAGCCAACAACAACAAAAACAGGCACATAGACGGAGGACGGTGTTAGGCGACGAGAGAGGGGAGGTAGAGGAACAAATAGGGGGCGTGCGAGAGTGAAATCTCGACGCCACAGTTCACGTACACACAGGATCCTGCAGTGTGCATAGCACCCCCCTCCTTTCCCTTCAACTTTTGCTGCATAAGCGAGGCCGCTGCCTGAATGCAGGCCCGCACCCTCAACTTTGAGGACTCCACCCCCAGCCCTGTAGGCCCCTTGCACCGAGACTTGACGAGCGACTCGCTGCCGCCACCAGCCGAGGACGGATTCCACGCGAACGATAACTGCGGGGCGTCCAGTGCATCAAATGTGGATGGAAGCCCGACCTATACTGGGACACCAGCGGGCCAGATGCTGAAGGGGGCGTCGTGCTTCAGCTTCCCAGACCCCTTCCGCTCCCCCACCCCGACTCTCACCTGCGCAGCGCTCAGACGCCAGGGAGAGGGTGGTGGCGGAGGAGAGGCCCCCCTCATCATGGTGCCCCAGACCCCAGCGAAGCAGCCTCGCACTATACACAACCACGGGAAGGTGGGTGCGACACGGCTGGCCCGCAACAGGTCCTCTCTGTTTCGCGTGCCCACATCGCGTACTGCGGTTGGCGGGAACAATGACAACGGCCGCCACGCGGGGCATGTAAACAGTGTGTCTGCAACCGGTGGCGTGACCGCACCGGCTTGCTTCTCCACATCCGGCAGTGCAGTGACCACCAAATATATGCGCAGCGAAGTGGGTCGCAAGCGCTCCGCTGACACCATCTCGCAGTTCAACACTATGGACTTGAATGAGAGTCTCGGATCGCTCCCTTCTCAATCTACCAATCACAACTACAGTGCAGGTGTCCCGCTGTCCATAGCGAACCTCCTGGGTAACTTATCATCACAGCATTCGCAGCAGCAGCAGTGGTCCAGCGGACTGGCTGGCGGAGGAATGGGCAACGCTCCTGCCAACCATTTTTCTCCCTGGCAGAGGGAGCCCAGCGCGGGAACGGTTACCTATTCGCAGCAGACCGCTGTGGAGCGCAACAGTTTTAGCAACATGCTGGTTCGCCCCTCGCAGGACGCACTGGAGGTGTCACAGGCTGACACGGAGCACTCCCTCTTCTTTGCGCGGCGCATCGTCACGGACTACAAGGAGGTGCGGGAGCTCGGCCGAGGTTCATTCGGGAAGGTGTGTCTCTATGAGGAGATCAGCTCTGCAGAGCTCGTCGCTGTGAAGGTCTCCCTTCCGGCTGGTAACAGCGATCAGGAGCACCGCTTCCGCAGGGAGAAGTGCATTATTGGCCTCCTGCGCGGGGCACCGCATGTCGTGCAGCTACTGGCGGCCTGGGAGGAGGGCGTCCCGCCGCGGATGTACCTGCAGCTGGAGTATTGCCCCGGCGGCTCCGTCGCCAGCATCGCAGAGCGGAAGAGGGCCCGCGCGGAGCAGTGGGATGAGAAGGAGGTGCTTGTGTTCCTTGCCCACATGTCGATCGCCCTCGACGCGCTGCATCGCAACAACATCGCACATGTGGACTTCAAGCCGGACAACATCCTTGTAGACACGAATGGTGCCTATAAGCTCTCCGACTTTGGCTGCAGCGTTATTCTTGACGACGCTGGGAGACCTCAGCGGAGTCTGCGGGCCTACCGCACCCCGACCGCGATACACGGGGGAGGTCCCCGTGTTGGCGGTGGCCATTTCTCTGCCTCGTCAGGGCACAGTACCACAGCCGGTGTCTCTTTCAGCCCCCATAAGGTCGGCCAGGACTACAACTTTCTGCAGGAGCCCACACAGCACAGCATGGTGAGCGTAGAGGAGGGTGACTGCCGTTACCTCTGTGCCGATATGCTCAACCAGAAGTTGGACTTCAAGGCTGGGGACATGTTTTCGCTTGGCATGTCTTTATACGAGCTGCTCTCTGGGAGGCCCCTCCCGCAGAATGGGGATGCCTTCCTCGAGCTGCGCCGGAGCATCCCGGCCGATGCACTTAGGCAGCGCGGCTACTCGGTTGAGCTTGTGAATCTGGTTGTGTCCCTGACGCAGGAGGACCCAGCAGCGCGTCCGACTGCTCGAGATGTCCTTCTCTTCCTTCGTCCGCCGCGTGACGCGCTCGAGCTGCTCGGCAGCGAGCCGACAATGCGCCGCTGGACCTTCGGTGCTGATCACGTCCAACGACTGGTTGCAGATTGCGAGGCAGCCGCGGGAGACCTGCGCTTTGTTGGGGCAATGCTGGAGGCGTCTACGTGGCTCTTTGAAACTGTGCAGCGAGACTACGTGCTGGCCTTGCGCGGGGCAGGAGGGGACCGCGGCAGCAACTGTGATGGGGACTCTAACACCGTCCCCGGAGAGGCTCCGCGGCCTTCGAAGGCGCCCTCACCACTGCCACTTAACGCACAGGCCACACAAGATGGTGCCTGCACACCTGTGATGCCTGCGCACGCGAGTGGCAACGCGTGGGTGCTTTAGTGGCGATGTGGCATGCAACAGCAAGAACACTAACCATTTCTTTTTTTTATTGTTCCGTACTGATTGCCTATTACTGAGAGAGAGATGGCGTATGCACGATACAGTGCCGCCACCGCATATAGAGTACTTTAACCGTTGAACTTGCTGAAGCCCCTTCATATTCCCTTTTCTTCTTTCGAAGGACGTGTTCTATCATTTAGATGACTGTGTTCTGTTGTGTACATGCGCGCGCGTATGTGGTGCTGCTTAGATACAGTTACATATATATGCATTCATATCTTTCCTCAACACCAACTTCTCTCTCTCCTAATCCCACATTCACAAGGGCAAGATTCCCATCTCCTCATCTGTCTACTCCATGTTCCTCCCTCACTCCCACATGTTATCCACGGCTTTTTGTTAATATGCTCTCAACTACACCCTCACCTTTCCACGCACTTTTTTTTGTCGAAGTCCTTGTACATCCGGAAAACAACCGTAATTACTGCCGGTTCACACAAAACCAATCCACTGGAGCTAGCTAGTCTAAGTGAAAGGTTACGAGCTACATCAGTGAGAGAGAGACGGGGAGGGAGGGGGGAGAGAGCAGGTGAGGTGTGGGACTGCACGCGCACGCACAGACTCCCGGACAACTCTCTCTCGGTGACCATCTTCACATCATTCCTCGTGCATCTCTTGCACTGGGAGAAGGGGGGTAGACGCAAGCGGCCCACATACAGTCACACATTACGTCCCACGTTACACCGCAGCAGTCAAGACAGCAGTCAGGACAGCAATAGGAACTAGGAGCAACAGCAACAAATAATAATAAACTATGAGTGATCCTATTGATGAACCGCAGCGACAGCGAGAGCAGTCGGATGCCCCTCCGGCCCTCAGCACAGCGACTTCGGACAGCAAGCTCAGCCCAGCCAACACCGCAACTCGCAGCCGTAGTCTCCTCCGACCATTTCTATTGGAGGTGGCCGGCTACGTTGATGACGAGGTGGTAAAGGAGTTCGGCAGTCAGCTGCGAAAGCTACGCAACCGCTACTTTCCCATTCTGCGTTTCATGTTAACACTGTCCACCACCGTCACTGAGGAGGCGACACTGTTCGGCGACGGTGACGGCATTGCGGCCCCTTTGTTCACCTCACCGATGTGG
>JAODGE020030099.1:0-11188 GCA_027574965.2 Ecitophya simulans | reverse complement strand
AGGCCGTTACCTGGACAGTTGCGGCAGGAGTAGTGGCACTTCTGGCAGCCGTAGTCCGTCTTGTAGAAGCCCTCCGGACAGTCGGGCCGGCACTCGCCGGCGGCGAACTGCCACCGCGGGGGGCACGTCACGCACTGGTCGTGGCCGGGCCCGCTGCACGTGTCGCAGCTCATGTGGCATCGGGCGCACACGCCGCGATCGCTGTAGAAGCTCGGCGCGCACGTCGACCTGCACTCCCCGCTCTGCAGCTGAAACCGAGGAGCGGTGTCAACAACCACAACCACAACCACAACCACAACCACAACCATAACCACAACCACAATCACAAACACTACCACAACTACAACCATAACCCACAACCACAACCACAAGCACAAACACAACAACAATTACAACACAACCACAGCAACAACCACAACAAAAACCACAACAACACGAACCACAGCAACAACCTCAATTACAAACTCAACCACATCTACAACCACAACAACCACAACAACAACCACAACAACAACCACAACAACAATCACAAACACCACCACAACTACAACCACAAGCACAATCACAACAACAACAACAACAGTAACCACAGCAACAACAACAAAAACTACTACTACTACTACTACTACTACTACTACTACTACTACTACTACTACTAGTACTACTACTACTACTAGTACTACTACGACTACTACTACTACAACTACTATAACAACTATAACTACTACAACTACTACAACAACAACTACAACTACGACTACTATTACTACTACTATTACTACCAATACTAATACTACTAATGCTACTACTACCACTACCACTACTACAACAACTACAACAACTACAACAACTACAACTATTACAACAACTACAACAACTACAACTACTACAACTACTACAACTATAACAACTACTGCAACTACTGCAACTACTACAACTACAACAACTACAACAACTACAACCATGGCAACAACCACAGCAACAACCACAATCACAGCAACAATCACAACTACAGCAACAATCACAACCACAGCAACAACCACAACCACAGCAACATACACAACCACAACCACAACCACAACCACAATCACAACCACAACCACAACCACAACCACAACCACAACCACAACCACAACCACAACCACAACCACAACCACAACCACAACCACAACCACAACCACAANCAACAACAACCACAACAACAACAACCACAACAACAACAACCACAACAACAACAACCACATCAACAACAACAACCACATCAACAACAACAACCACATCAACAACAACAGCCACATCAACAACAACATCAACAACAACAACCACATCAACAACCATAACAACCACAACAACAACCACCACAACAACAACCACAACAACAACCGCAACAACAACAACCACAACAACAACAACCACAACAGCAACCACAACAACAACCACAACAACAACAACAACAACGACCACCACCACCACCACCACAACAAAAACAACAACAAAAACCACTCACCGTACGTGTCGATGTTCGCTATCTCGATGTTGCCGCCGACGATGCCGCCCTTCGCGTCCAGCCCGCTGCCGCCGAGGCCGACGGCGATGTACAGGTTCTTGTGCCCCGTCGAGCGGATGCTCAGGCGTCCCTCGCTGCGGAAGTCCTTCGTCAGCCAGGTGACGTTGCCCATCACGTTGCCCATGTTCATGTGGACGTTCAGCTTCTTGAAGTTGACGGCGAACAGGACGAGCGTCTCCCACGCCGTCTGGTTCTTGTGCTCCGACGACGGCGAGGGCGGCGATTCGGTCGCGCGCGACTCCTGGCTGAACGTGCGGCCGCCGTGCTTGAATCGGTGCTTGCTCGCGTCGGCGTCCAGCTGCAGCTTCAGCTTGTCCTTCGACAGCAGGGGCGACTTGTCGGGTCGTCTGCAAACAATAAAAAGGCGAACGTTTACGGCGCAAGGATTAAAGACGCACGCACGCACCTGGCGTTAACGTTCGGCGATCGGCCGGCGGCGGCGGCGGCGGCGCCGACGAAGGCCTCCTCGTCCTGATACTGATTCGTCATGCTCAGATCGCCGAGGAACATGCGCCTGACGATGCTCCGCCGATACCACGCCTTCGGGAAGGCGAGTATCTCGGTGAGCCGGCGCATGTCGTACTTGAAGGACGCCGACCCGATGTCCGTGATCGTGCTGAAGCGAATGACGTTCCTGTCGCGGCCCCCCTTCGTCTCCTGCTTCATGTCGAGCATGCGGCTGCGCGACAGGTGGAACTTGACGAACTCGACGTTGACGCTGAGCGAATCCTTGCGCTCCGAGTCGGACAGCGGCGACCATTGCGCCTCCTTCAGCGCCGACTTCTTGCCGCCGTACGGATGAAAGATGTACACGGAGAAGTCGCTCAGACAGCCGGTGACGGACAGGCCGCCGACGGCGGTGGCGGCCGCGTTCGGCGTGCCGTCGCCGCCGAACTCGCTCTGCAGCAGCTCCTCTTCGGCGCGCTTCGAGCTGAAGACGATGTCCAGCGACGGCAGCTGCAGCATGCACTCGACGCGCGAGACCGGCAGGCAGCTGAAGCGGAACGTCGACGGCTGCATGTGGAAGTAGACGATGACGTCGACGGGGAAGCTGGTGTAGACGTAGTTGCCGTAGCCGGTGCCGTCGTCGTTGTCGGCGATGATCGTGTTCGCGGGCGGCGTGTTGAAGGTCGTCTTCGCCGGTATCGGCTCCAACGTCTGCTCCAGGAATTCCAAAATGTGCGGACTGATGATCGTCTCCTCCGGCACGCTCTGCAGCGTCATCCAGGCGAACAGCGAGGCCTTCTTCGCGTTCGGCGCCTTCCTGCCGCCGCCGGCCTGCGCCTGCTGGGCGTTGACGCTGCGCGTGACGTCCGCCAGGTACGCCTCCAGATTCGCGTAGGGGAACTCGAGGCTCGTGCGGCTCGAGGTCGGCGTGTAGTTGGGATTGGAGATGCCGTGCGTCGACGCCGCGTTGCGCGCGTCCGCCGCGTCTGTCGGCTCGTGCGCGATCGTCGTCTGCGGGCAGCTCTCCTGCCGCTTGAACGCGCGATCGATGCGCCGCATCTCGTCCGAATAGGAGGACGCGGACGCTCGCTCGTCGTCCGGATTCGGCGTGTTCTGGCCGGAGGAGGAATCCGACGTCGCCACCTTCGACTGGTACAGCAGCTTGACGTCCATGCCGGGAATGTGGAAGATGGTGAGGTCGACGAGCGTGGCGTGCGGCGTCGCGTTGCGCAGTCGCGACGACGCGCTCTGGTTGAACTTGTCCTTGCCGCGTCGGCCGGCGTCCGGCGAGCCGCCGCTCGTCGCCGAGAAGTCCAGCAGGCCGGCGGAGCAGCTGCGATCCTTGCGCATGCTGCGCAACTTGGTCGTCTCTTCGTCGCGCGCGGCGTCCTTCGTGTGCAGGACGCACTTGCCGCTGTTGATGAACACCTTCACGTCGAGCTCGAGATCGATGTTCGGCTCCTGCTGCTTCTGCTGCTGCTGCTGCTGCTGCTGCGGGTTCGGATTCGGCGCGGCGGCGACGTTACCGCCGCCGTACGGGCTGTTCGCGAACAGCTCGTCCATGAGGGCGGCGCCCTCGGAGAACTCGTAGCTGTTGGGCTTCTTGCGCAGCTGGACGTCGACGTCGTCGTCATCGTCGTCGTTGTCGTCGTCGCGGTGCCGCATCCCTTCGGCGGTCCAGTCGGGCAGCGACAGGTCGCTCGACGCCGACTGCAGCGAGCGCTGTCTGTCCTCGGAGAACGTGACGTGGTGTTCGCGCGCGCGCAGCGACGCCGAGCGCGACGGGCCGCTCCTCGGCGACGAGTCGAAGCTGCCCGACGGCGATTGCGGCTCGTCGTCCGGCGACCCGGTGCTCGCCGGCATCGGGACGACAAACGACCTAGACCTGCTGCCGCCGCCGCCCTTGCCGCCGCCCAGCAGCTTGCCCTGTCTGGAGGCCGCTTTGAGGCTCTGCCGGCGCAAGCGCTGGATGATGTCCATGCGAAAGTCCTTGTAGACCATCGCCTCCAGCTTGTGGAACTTCTTCAGCTCCAGCTCGATGGTGCCGTGCGAGGCGCCGAGGCTGCGCAGGTCGTTGATGATCTTCGCCTGCTCGTTCATCTCCTTCTCGAGCAGGCGCGAGCGCTCCTTGTTGTCGAGGCTGGCGTCGAAGAGGATCGCCGGCAGGATGCTCTCCTGCGACGCCCTGGTGCCGTCGACGACGTTGTTGTCGTCGTCGCTGTCGTAGTCGACGTTCAGCGGCGTGTCCTCGGCGCCCGTCAGCATCGTCAGCGTGTGCCCGAGCGAGCTCAGCTGCTTGCCGACGTTCGTGTCCAGGTGTATGTCGACGCCCTCCATCTTCCACTGCACGCTCAGGAACCACTTGGCGTTCTCGTTCTGGCGCGCCGCTATCGTGCGACTGCACACCTCGTACGTGCCGTCGGAGACGACGCACAGGTTCATGATGGTCGCGTCGCTCATGTCCGGCTTCCAGTCGTCCAGCGACGTCTCGAAGTCGTCGGCGAAGCGCAGACACAGGTTGGAGAACTTGCCCTTGCTCACCAGCGAGCCGGAGCTGCACGCCGATATCGACGTGTTCTCCAGCGTGATGACGACGGCGCCGCGCGACTCCTCGTAGATGGTGCCGGCCTGCCGCTGATGCCAGGGCAGCGGCAGCGGATTCAGCGGCAGGCAGATGCCCATGTCCTCGACGGTCAGCTGCAGGAACAGCATCGACAGGTGGTGGGGCGGATGCAGCGCCGTCGCGCTGCTCAGCTGCAGCCTCTCGCACACCTGCTGCGTGGCGGTGAGCACCTCCTTGTTGAGGTTGGCGCGCTTCTCGTTCCAGTAGTCGTAGGCGTTCTTGTAGTTCAGCCACACCAGGATCGCCTTGTCGACGGCGACGGGCTGGATGTAGATCAGCGGGCGCTTGAGCGTGATGAGGACGACTTCCTTGTCGTCGCCGTCGACCATCTCCTCCTGGAAGGCGTTCCGGCAGCCGATGCGCGTGTTGAAGAACGCGAACTGCTGGTACTCGGCCTCGGCCTCCTCGAACAGCGCGTTCCTGATCAGCTGGCCGAGCGAGAGGTTCAGATCGACCTGCGCCTTGCCGAACAGGCGATTCGTCGCGTTCTTGGCGTTCTGTATGCGATTGCTCAGCTCGAGCACGACGGCGCCGGTCTCCAGACGCACCGCCGAGCTGCCCGCCGTCGTGGCGGTCAGCTGAATGCGCTGCATTTGTATGACGAGCGAGAACAGGATGGACGTGCCGCCGATGGTCTCCACGTGATCCTCCCATATCGCGACGGGCCGCTCGCCGCCGTAGACCTTCTGCACCACTTCGTTCACCTCCTTCATGAACACCTTCTGGACGAACACCAGGTGATTGAGCAGGTCGGTGGTGAGCGAGTGCTCGAACACGCCGATCTCGGCGTGCGCGTTCAGATAGCCGCCGCGCATGAACACGACGCCCTCGTAGCCGTGATGGGCCGAGTTGGGCGGCGCGGTGGGCGTGCCCTCGGGCACGTACTCGGCGGCGACGTGCACGGCCGGCAGCGCGATGGACGCCTCCGACGGCAGGTTCGCCTCGGCGACGTGCAGCTTCGTGGTGAAGCTGAGCGAGTGCTGCGGCAGGTCGACGGTGAACTTGGCCTTGCCGCCCGTCACGCCGGCGCTCGTCACGTGATCCATCTTGTACTGCGCCTGCAGGCTGGGCAGCAGCGCCGCGTTCACGCTCAAGCTCTGCAGTATGATCGAGAACTGCATCACGAGCGGCTGCAGCAGGCCCTGCTGCTGCTGTTGCTGCTGCTGCTCCTGGTTCGGCGCGGCGAGGCGCGCGTAGCCGGCCGGCACGCGATCGCGGTGGCTCTTCGGCGACGCGACCGGCCGCTCGTCGTCGGCCTGCTGGCCGCGCGACATGCGGCTGGAGGTGCGCGTCACGCGCAACTCCTGCAGCGTCGAGCTCAGCTGCTTGCTGCCCCTGGTGACCATGCCGTGCAGCGCGACCGGATGCTGCGGTATGTCGATGTTCACGGCGCCGACGGTGAGCAGGCCGTTGTTCTTGTCCTTCGCGCGCCTGCTCACGCTCGAGTACAGCGTCTGCGACTTGCCGACGGTGACGCGGACGACGGTCTGCTGGTTGGGCGCGACGCCCTCGAGCAACACGATCATCGTGCGCCCCACCTGCCCGGTGAGCGAGCACTCCAGCGACGCCGCCGGCTGCGACTTTCGCCGACACGTCAGCGACGCGTGCAGCGACGTGATCTCCGCCTCCAGCTTGAGCACGCTCAGCGTCGCCAGCAGCTTGGTGCGATGGATGCGCGCGACGCCGAACACCACCAGCTTGGTGTGCTCGCGCGCCGACGACGCGCCGCGCTCGAGCGGCGGCGTGCGACGCTCGCGACGTTCGCCGGTGGACGGCGGCGTCGCGCTGGCGCCGGCGCCGCCGTCGCGCGACGACGTCTCGCCGTCGGTCTTGCTCTCGTTGAGTATGTCGTACTTGCGATTGCCCTTGTAGTGCTCCGACACGTCGGCGCCACCGCCGCTCACGGAGAACCGGTGCTTGATCATCGTCTTGTTGTCGGGCATGTTCGCGTACAGGTCCAGCACGTGGTACATCGTCTTCCAGCACCGGCCGACGCTCTTGTCGCTCGACAGCGTCGCGTTCGTGACGTTCTCGATCGCCGACCCGCTGGGGCTGCTCAGCGTGACGGGCGTGCCGCCGCCGCCGCCGCCGCCGCCCTCGCTCAGATTCATGTAGCCCTTGACGCTCTTGCCGGTCGAGCGCAGCTTCTGCGCGAAGCTCTGCGGCCTGGAGCGCACGCTCGCCGACGGCGAGACGATCGGCTTCTGCGAGACGACGTCCGAACCGTCCGAGATCTTCAAGCTGAGCGGCTTGGCGTAGTCGATCGGCTCGTGCAGATCCGACGCTGCGAGCAAACACGCAACCGAGCGACCGTCAGTAACATCGTACCTTTCGAAGGGCGCGCCGCTAACGTACCCGAATGCAAATGCGCCTTAATGTCGAGATGATCGCTGGCGCTCGTCTTCGGGCGTCGAATGTCGGCGGGCTGCTGCTCGCGCAGCTCGTTCTGCGTGTCCTTGACGTTCTGATACATGTTGCTGATTTGATGCAGCAGTCGTAGGAGGGGCATGTTGACGCGCTGCGAGATGAAGCGCACGCCTACAACGAAAAACAAACCACGCCCCGCTTAACGTCTCGCCCCCGCCCGATGTACGCGAAAAGGCCAGCTTACGGACCGACGTTGAAGTTGATCACGGTGCTCGTGTGGTTCTTCAGCTGGCCCCTGGAGATGTAGAGCACGTTGCGCGTCTTGATCATGTCGTTGACGGCCATGTCGGTCATCCGATCGATCTCGATCTCGACGGAGATCTTCTCGCACACGAACGCCGGCGATTCGTCTGCAACACGAGAGTGCACCTCCTCTGCCGTTCATCAGCCGCACCTCGGGCCGGTCGCACTCACCGGCGTGCGCGTCGACGAACGCGCGCTTCGTCCTGTTCCGGCCCTTCTTCTTCTCCGGCTTGCCGTGCTCGGAGACGACGATGTCGATGCGCATCGCGTCCATGTGCCCGACGAGCGACAGGTTCGAGCCGAGCGCGTCCAACGACGGCACGTCCGTCTGCGCGCCCGACTCGCTCATGGACGCCACCTTCAGCTGCTGCGGCATCACGCCGAGGCTGGACAGCAGCGGCTGGAATATGATGTTCGCGTCCTCGAACCGTATCGAGTCCTGGATGGGATACAAATTGACGGGATGCGTTTGGTCGGGTTTGAGGTCCTCCTCGGTGGATTCGGTCTGCAACGTGTCGATCTTGCACTCGAGGCCTTCGCCTGCAACGAGACAAACGGTCACGGAGCGCGAATAGCAACGCGCGCGCGCACGTACTCTTCACGAACGCCTCGCTCTCCTGTCGCGCCATCCACGAGTAGAGATCCTCGCCGGAGTCCTGCTGCTCGTGCTTCTGATAGACGGGGCTGGTGGGCAGCTCGGGCGACGAATGCGTCGCGACGCTCGGGTCCGATCCCATGTTGATGACGGTGCGATCTTCGCGCAACGCGCCGTAACCTGGTGGCGGACGTACGGAGCCAAAGTTAGGTTTCACAAAAAAATAA
This sequence comes from Ecitophya simulans, assembly GCA_027574965.2. Taxonomy (NCBI): domain Eukaryota; kingdom Metazoa; phylum Arthropoda; class Insecta; order Coleoptera; family Staphylinidae; genus Ecitophya; species Ecitophya simulans. The sequence goes on along the minus strand of JAODGE020030099.1, from coordinate 3,059 downwards.
AATAAAAAAACAAACAAATAAATAAAATAAAATAAAACATCGAGCGAGGTTAGGAAGCGCTTACAGTAGCTCTCCTCCGGCGGTTTCTTCGGCAGGAAAATGTTAGCGCCGTTAAGCAGCGGCAGGACGACGCTGGACCGACTGCTGGGCGGGACCGCGACGGCGGGCGTGGCGTGCAAGCTCCGCCTGCGCCTGCGCCTGCCGACCGCGCCGCCGCCAACTGCCACAAAGCGTTCGAGCACGCGCGACGCACGTCAACGATTAGCCCCGCCTCCCGACATTACCACAACGCAAACGTACCTGGCGGCGACGGCGACGTCAGCGCGCTCTCCGCGCAGTACGCCATCTGCATCGTGGGCGGCGACGTGGCGGCGGCGTCCGCCGACGCGTGCTGCATCTTCGGCGAGGAGACGTCGGCCGGCGCGAATTCCTTGCCTACGTCACAGATGCGGCGAAATTATTTGATGCGATGACTTGATGCGAAACAAACGAAAAAAAAACAAGCGAAACAAGCGCAAACAGCCCCACACACCCTCCTCCCCCTTTGTGAAGACCCCGCCCCGTCATAACGGGGGCGTTGCCGTGAACATGAAAAACGATACACATTGGACGAGGAATGACGTACCGATGGCGCTCTTCGCCGGCTTGAGGATGATGCCGCTGTGCAACAGCTGCGCGTGCTCGTCGGTGATGTCGTGATCCTCGTTGCCGCTGCCCTCGCCGTCCGTCAGATACACCTTCGCCGCGCGCGCACACACATACACATAGGAAAAAGGTAGCAGAAACGAGATAGAAGTCGAACGAGTTAGCAGCCATCCGCCGACAACCGAGCCCCGGCCCCGCCCCCACCCTCGTTAGTCGCGCGCGTTCGTCGAATTAGAAACACGAAGTGTGGCACAGAGCGAGAGCAAGTGGGCGTATGCAATGCGTTGCGCGGCAAAGGATTGGCTTACGCTCGCTGGGCGTCGCGCTGCTGCTGCTCGTCGCCGGCGCGCCGTCGACGTGGACGCGGCTTACCTCCTCCACCGTGGACATCTGCATCATGACGTTGAGCGGCTTCACCTTCGTCTTGGTGTCGTTCTGGTTCATCAGGGGCGTGTGCAGCTGCGACTTCCATTGGCGACTCAACGCGATCACGCCCTGACGACACACACACACACACACACGCTAGCAATCGAACCGCAAGGCAGCCAACCACCAACCTGTCGCAGGGTGAACAGCTGGGGCAGGTCCGACTCGCGCAGATTGCCCTCGACGACGCCGGGCTCCGCCTGCAGGTAGTACTTGCGCAGGATCGTGCACAGCCGACAGCTGGGATCTTCGTGCAGCGTGCGCGACAGCGGCGTGAGCTTGCCGTAGCGCGTCTTCGTCGCGCCGTGCAGGCCGGGCAGCTCGAGCGCGTCGGTCATCAGGCAGGCGACGGTGGCGGTGCTGCGTCTGTACATCGCGCGCACCATGTGCACGACGCGTATCGCCAGCCGATTCGACGGGTTCATCCAGGCGTTGATCGCCGGCGACGCCGTCGACAGCAGATTCCAGTCCAGCCGCGTGTAGTCGATCTTGCGCGTGATCGGCGTCTTGGGCGGCGCGGCGAAGTTGAACCACACCACGCGCAACTCGATCACGCAGCTCGTCACGTTGCCGCCGGCGGCGGGCGCGGGCAACGACGGCTGACTCTGCCCGGCGGCGGCGGCGGGCGGCTTCGTCTCGCCGCCCTCCTGCTCGCGGGCGGCGCCCATCTGCGGGGGCGTGGCCTCCGTCTCGCACGCTCGCTCCTCCTCCTTGTTCGCTTCCTCGCAGCTGCGCTTCACCAGCTTCAGCGCGACGCCCTCCAGCCCGCACTCGAACATGATGAAGCCGAGCTTGTCCTCGTCGTCGTCGTCGTCGCCGTCATCGCCGTCGTTCTCTTTCGGCGAGGCGGCACTCCCGCCGCCGCCGCCGTCCTGCAGATAGTAATCCACGCCCCTGCGGCGCGGCCTCAGCTTGCTGCTGGTGAACAGCACCTTCGAGCAGTGCGGCGGGATGGCCGTGATGACGGCGTCGTCCAGCAGCGAGCTCTCGTTGCGCAGCCGGCGCAGCTGCGCGTGCGTCTTGCCGACGGTGAGGCTGACGACCAGCTGCCGCTGCTGCTGCTCGCAGCTCTCGATGAACACCGGCTCGCCGCGTATGATGTCCGCGTTCGTGTTGCTGTGCAGCGAGAGGAAGTGCCGCTTGCCCTTCTTGCCGTCGTTGGGCACGACGGACGGACGATAGAACTTCTGCAGCACCTCGCGCGCCTGCCCGTCGACGTGGAAGCGCGCGGCGACGTTGTCGAAGCACACCGAGAACGTGCTCACGCACGTCAGGTCCTTCATGTTGTCCAGCGCCGAGAACGAGATGATCTCCTCGACGATGGACACCTGCAGCATGGTGACGTTCACCTTGGGCAGCACGAGCGCCGCCTGCAGCTGCCGCTTGATCGTCTTCTCGTAGCAGCCGCTCTCCAGCACCTTCGCATCGTCGCCGTCGGAGGGCGGATTCGTCAGCATGGCGACGTTCTCCGTCGTCTTCAGCACGTTGGCGGCCTCCACTTGCCCGATGCAGCAGGCGTGCAGGTGATTGACGACGGTCAGCGGATGGAGGTTGGCGACGGTGGGCGTGAGCGCGTCGACGAACCGCTGCAGCGATTCGAGGAGGAGGGGCGTCACCATTATGTCGACGTCGCCCTTGAGCTTGACGATCAGCGAGGTGCGACTGCCGGCGTCGCTTTGCGCACCGAGCAGTTCCTCCTCGTGGATGGAATCTGAACGAATCATAATATTAATTCAACGTTACCTCGCCAAGATAATGTTTTGATCACTGACCCGTGTTGGGATCGTAATCCTCGTAGTCCCAATTGAACGCCGTGCCCGTGGAAGTCCGCGCCGTAGGATTCTCGCTCCTCGTGATCATCTTCAGCGACGTCACGCCCTCCGACAGCGAATCCATGAAGGGCACGAAGCGCCCGCCGACGTAGACGAGCTTATCCTCCTCGTTCTTCTGGAAGAGCGGCTGCGTGTACGAATCGGCGTTCTCCGACG
>JAODGE020030088.1:0-19267 GCA_027574965.2 Ecitophya simulans | reverse complement strand
CATAATGTTGTAGAAGTAGAAGTTCTCTAATGGGTCCTGATTGAAGTTCCTCATGTTGATATGTTGGAAACCCTTTTCCAACAAGTTCTCCACAAGAACTTGCACAGATCTTATGTTATGTTAAAAATAACAAAAATTGAACTTGAATTGTTATTTGATCCAACATTGTTAAATATAATTCAGAATAACATTAGAGGTGTTTTTTGGCAATGTGTTTTAAAGCACTCGAAAACAAACAATAAATTTACATCAGATCATGATGACACGAAACTGTCAAGTTTTATATGTTACATAGATGCAAATAATTTATATGGGTGGGTTATGACTCAATATTCACTTTACGGACATTTTAAATGGGTTGATAATTTGAAGACATTGACTGTAATTCAGTATCCAATGAGTCAGAAATTAATGGCAACTTTACTTTCAAAACGAAATTATGTACTTCATTATCGTTCCTTGAAACAGGCAATTAAAAACGAATTGACAACAACAAGAATTAATAGAGTATTATCATTTAATCGAAGTCTATGGTTAAAGAAATATATCCATTTTAACACTATACTTAGACAGAATGCAAAAACACAATTTGAAAAAATCAGTATAAGCTGAACAATAATACACTATTCGGTAAGACTATGGAAAATATTTCTAAACATTAGCCACCTCGTGTGAAAATAAGTGGCGACGATTTGGGGCATTATCATTAATTGCAAAACCAAGTTTTCTTAGTTCAAAAAGGTTTTCGGAAAATATGGTGGCAATTTAACTGAACAAAGCGCATATTTTTTACAATAACCAATTTACATTAGTTTTTCCATTTTAGATATCTCTAAGATTTTAATGTATGACTTTTATTGCGAGTTTAATAAACAAAAATTACCTGGTGAATTATCAAAATTATTATACACAGACAAAAATAGATTTTAGATAGAGTTTTGATATAATAACATTTATAAATAAATAAAAGACAATAATACATTATTTGATACATCAAATTTTAATCAACATAATCCATATCAAATTACATTGCAAAATAAAGCTCTACCAGCATTATTTAAGGATAAATATTCTGAAACGATAGTAAAAAAAATTGTAGGTTTAAAAACTAAAATGTACGCACATAATGTATCTTTATTCGAATTTTCCAAAGAATTACATATTAAAAAAACGAAGAGGGTACAAAAAACACTCATCTAATATTTAATGACTATAAAAATGTCTGATTGAGAAACTTATATTTCATTTCAAGCAATATTTATTTAAATGTGAATACCAGAGAGGTTACTCTGTTATACAAATGAAACATTCATTTTCTTCCAATTATAATGACACAAAAATATAACGAAATATTACGAAGACATATGCTTAAAGTTGAGAGCAAAAGATTCTAACCCCTGGTTCTTTGGTGCAGTGTTATAACGTCATTCCTTATTGCGGAATCTGCGCGCGCCTGTTTTTTAATTAATGAACGCAAATATACTTGCTAAGCCGATTAACACCGAAAAATCCCGACCTCAAAAGGACAAACCCGATTGAAATGCGCAAATTCAGATTAGCAAAGTTTCGGTATGAACGGTATGAGATAACAAGACGCATCGTTGATGACATTAAGTATTAAGAAAATAATAAATAATCGAGACTTATCTACATACCCAAGTTCCGTGCCGCCGACGCCATTTGAGATTTGAGACTGGTTGGAACATTGAAAGCCCTCGAAACTTAGGCAATCCCCACTTTCCGGTATTGGCACACTACCGTCGCTCACACTCGCTGTGGCGAACTCTAAGCTGCAAAACGCAGAACGAAACTAACAAGACCAATGAGAATAATGTCGAATTCCAATGCCGGGCAGTCGCGCATAACTAGAGATACGACGTTATTATTGATATGAGTAAAATATCGATACTTTTCTTTTGAGTTAAGTAAAATTTGTATTGATACCTGCGATTCGATACTATGCCAGAATCGTATCGAATGTTGGTATCTGTATCCGCATCGGTTATGGTATCGATACAATATGAAATGAGTAAAACATCGTAAAAATGTTTTAAAAAGTATACTAGTATCGGTATCAAAACAATATCAAATGAGTAAATTATAAAATTATCAAATGAGTATACTAGTATCGGTATGGAAACAATATGATATGAGTAAAATATCGCAAGAGTATTTAAAAGGTATCATATAAGAGTGGAACAAATTAGGCGTGTACTTGCATTTGCGAGCGTGCAAAACCCTCCAATCCACAAAAAGCAGCCTCTTAGATACAAATGTTTAAATCTAATAAGAAAAATAAACTGTTTGACGAATTACAGTGATTTTTTTAAAAGAAATAATAGCAAATTAAATAAAATAATAATTTCACGTTGATTTTAGAATAACTCAATTGGGAGCAATGTGTTTTGGCCTAAACCCGGCTTTAGATTAAAAACACTAGATTATCAGTTAGGTCTTTTTGCGCAATAGGCTTGCGTACATCTCAAAGTAACTAATGCCAAGGCACTAGAACAGATGCGGCACGGTTAGCGGCACGTTGCACTGGGTACAAACGGAATTCTGGGTCCGTGTCAGCAAAAACGAGTGCGTCGCTCGGGCGTAACCAATGCGCAGTCTGCACATGACCACTTGCTGATAGCGAGAGAGGTTACCGTAGCACGGCACCTCCTCGTCGGATAGCAGGATATACCTGGGCAATACGTCCACAGGGCTAGTACGTTCCAATCTTCTCCTCCACCAATTCTTCACCGTATTCCCTGCAAAGACTTTGCAGTCCCGCAAAGAAGCAGCAATTTTCGGGTCAAGGGCAGCTTCGGGGAAACACATTCCAATTATCCTCACTGGACGCCGAAGCGTTCGGATGCAATAGGAAAACCCGCTTTTTTAAACCGTATATCAGCAACCACAACGTTTTCAACTACCCCTGTGTTTATACTGCCTATGGTTAATTCTGGAGGGAGATGCGGGAGACGTAATCAACAAAAATAATTACATGTGGATTTTTTAAAGGATAAACAAAAACCGCGACTAGAACCTTCCTGATGAATGAGGTCTAGCTGAGCTTGCAAAACTTGAGGATCTCCATCGTGGAAGACTGTTTAATCATCCACATAGAGAATCCCGCCGTTTTCTTCGTTAAAAACTTTGATCAGATAATTGACGGCAATAACAAAAAGAATTACACTCAGAATTGATCCCTGAGGAACACGGTTTTCTAAGGTATGATAGGTTGACTGATAGGCATTCAGTCAGACAGAAAAGAATCGATTGCGAAGAGAATTGCGGCTAAGAAGAGGCAGTCTTCTGCAAAAACCCCGAACATGCAACTGTTGTTAAACGCCATATTGCAAGATCATATCCTATGCTGTCTCAATGTCGAGAAAGATCGCGGTGAGATAATTTCCGTTCAGAAATACATTCTGAACCGTGCGTTCAAAGTAAAAAATTGCGTTTTCAGTTCACCGGTGCTTGCAAAAACCTGTTTGGAGAGGACTAAAAAAGTTGCGTGACTATAGAACCCAAGTGAGTCGCCGAGCTATCATTTTCTCCCAAACCTTGCTAATGCAGGAAGTGCGAGAGACTGGCCGATAAATAGCAGGATTAGAGGGATCCTTATCGGGCTTAAAGATAGGCATTACAATTGTCATACGCCATTTATTAGGTTAGGTAGATGACAACCACAACATATTAAAAAGCTTGAGGAGACAACGTTTGCCTCTCGACAGAAAGTGCTTAAGAAAGATATAAGAAATAGAATCAAAACCCGCTGAAAATTTTTTAACAGAGAAGAGGACACAGACCAAATCTCCTAAAGAAAATAAGTTGTCCTTCCCAAAGTCAAGGCTGACCGACTCAGCGTGATTTTTGGTAGCAAAAAAATCCTGTGTGTAATTAACGGTGGAGCTGTTGTTAGCAAAACGCGTTGCTAATACACAAAGTTGGACAACACAGGGGAGGATTTGTAACCTAAAACCAAGCGGATCTTACGCTACACTTCCGAAGGTGACGCCGAAGACGAGAGCGTCGTTTGCTCTGCACGATGCAGTGACTTGCCAGAGCCCTGCATTTCTTATACTCGACAAAGTTTGCGATCAATGGACACCGCTTGAATACGTTATAAAAATGTCTTTGTTTAGCAATAGCATTGTCGCAATGTTTATCCCACCACGGTACGAATGGTCGCGGCTGTCGGCCGGCCGACGTTTTTGGAACGCTACAACGGGCCGCTCAAAGAACGGCTTTGGAAAATGCAGACACAAATTCATTGGCATTGGGCGCAAATTTTGGAACCTTGAAGGAGTCCTGAAAGAAATCTCAGTCGGCCTTATTGAGATTCCAATTTGCGGGACGGTGCACAGTGGGCGCAAACGTTTGCGCACAAAATAAATGATATACCTAAATAAACTAAGGTTTATTTAGGTTTTTAAATTATATACTTACCAAATGTTATTCCTACTTGTTATACACAATTTTAAATTCCTCATTTAATTTCGGGTCCGGTATCTTTAAAGTGATCGTTCATATAGTTTCAACATTCATTTCTATGCTTTTTTAGTTGGCATACGCCTGACATTTGGCAAAATTTTATAAATTTCAATAATTCATAGCGGCAAATTGTTCAAATGTATGCACCCAAATACTAACAAATTTAAAAAATAAATAGTTTATCTATATAATCACATTAATATTTTTAATTATACTTTCTGATAAAGTGCTTAAAACGTCACATAACAAAATATTAAATAATTTTTTAAATATATTTTTTTTAAATTAAATATGAATGGGTTTATAAACCTGAGTTTAATCGTGTGAAAAAATCAAGTTTATACTAATACTATTTATTTAAATTATTTAAATATTTGTTAAAATGTTGTCAAGAATATGTATTTAAACCAAATTATTCACTAATATTCAAAATATTTGTAATTATCTATTTTTATGTTTTGAGCGTAAAACGGCAATTTGTGCCCACTGTGGTAGTAGTCACTAAACAAATACTGCGGGAAAAAGACCCACGTCATACGCGTTGCAACTCCCAACGACGCCACATTCAAATCACAGATTCCTCGCCGTTTGCAGAATTAAAATGCGTCATTCCTCGCTATTCAACAGCATCGCTTTTGCGTCCTCAAACACTAACTCCAAGTCCCTTCCTTGCGCACCGCTCCTCGACGAGCCCCACATACCCGAGTGGACGTTAAAATCGCCAAGAAGCAGCTACGGTTCAAGAAGCTCCAAAATTAGTACGTCCAGATCGACCAAAATAAAGGGCTGACGAGAAGGAAGATAGCTGAAGTAGATAGTGATGTTCAGCAGAAACGCCAGACAAATTGCTACTGCCTGGAGTGGTGTTTAGAAAAGTACATCAGTAGCCGTACAGTGTTTCCGAACTAATAGGACAATCCCGCCCTTGGCTCGTAGATCCCGTACGTCATCCTGCCGGAAACAATAGTACCTGCCGAGACTAAAATTTTGAGACTCTATTAAATGTGTCTCTTCATAGGCTACACAAAAAGAAAAAAAAAACTTTTTTAAAAGAAACTGCAAATGTGGCAGCTTTGCAACTACCCCATTACAGTTCCATTGAAATATGTTTGTCATAAATATTTAGAGAAATTAGGGTTGTTACTCAACATTAAAACTAAAAATTAAAGAATAAATAATAAAAATAAGTTAATTTTAAGAAAAATAAAATAAAAAAGTATAAGAACAAACGCAAACCTCAGAAACCTTAGAACAAGTAGGACGCCTTCCCTTATTTTTCGGCTGCGTTAAATCCATGGTGAGTTGGAACGCATCTAACTTCTCCGCTGAACCTTCTAATTTCGACTTCTTTCGCTTCTCCGTCATGATGGAAGCCAAACCCCGGTCGGTGGGGTAACGTCGGCTTTAGCCGGCACTTTATCAGAACCAGCCGCAGCCAGCTCTGAGTTGGCACCGGTTTTCGCCGGCACTTTTGCAAAACCAGCCTTGACTAGTCTCGACTTGACGCTGGTTTGTGCCGGCGTTTTTTGGAACTAGACAGAGCTAGTTCCCTCCGAATGATTTATCCAAGCAACGGACATAATTGCTTGACAATTTTGTTAATCTGACCAGGAAAATTTTGGCTCGCGGTGACTAACGCGTAGAACATACGCGCGCAATTGTTTTGGAGGACTACCTTACGCTTTGCGTCTGCGTAGGTTAATTTCTCGCGTACACGCACCTCCTAAATTGCCTGCTTAGTTTTAAAAACTGGTCAATCGCGCAATCTAGCAGAGTGTGGGTCCTTACAATTTACACATGTAATAAAATTTTCACACTGACTGCCTTGGTGGAGTGCTTTGTCACAAACGCACAGTTGCTCAGACACACACCTTTCTGATGTATGCCCAAACTTCTGGCATTTGAAGCATCTCAAGGGGCAGAGACATATTCGCGCACAGAAAGCAAGTGGTATCCCGCATTTATACGCGTCGGAACAATAGGTGTATTAAACGTACAAATATAAAGAGGGTTGTTGACCATCTCTCCATCTCTACGCGTCTTTATGCGTCGTACCGCCATTACACCTTGACCCGCAAAGTTTTCCGCGATTTCTTCTAAAGCGCAGTTTAACAAGTCGCGGCAATACACCACACCTCTGGAGATGTTTAGACTGCTGTGCGGGACTACCGTAATTTCTATTTTTTGGAATGTAGAAATTCCAAAAAAAGCATTGCTTGCCGCTTCAAAATTACCTTGACTAGCACACCGAGCTTAATTTTTCGAACCGATTTACGCTTCCAATTAATTCGTATAAAACTTTGTAAATTACAAATGGGCTGACTTTAAAAGTCACCCTCATTCACTCTCTTTACAACGAGGAACCGGGGCCAAGTCATCGTCTCCGTCGTCGTGGTCAAAATTTTGGAGTTTCGCGCGTTCCTATGCGCCGTGTTATTTTTTAAAATAGTTGACTCTTTTTTAGGGGGGGGGGGGTAACGGGTCCATACAATTTCCACAAGTAGGAAAAAACTAAAGGTCACCCGTGAGCTGTGCTCCCTTACCCACGAAAAGGCAACATATAACCACGATTTGCCTGGTACATAGAGGCGGCCGTTTGCGTCTCACTTCTTCAGAACCATTCATCCATCGGCACGGTACGTTAACACCTTACATTTTGCGGCGAATACAAATTAAAACAATGTCAAAACGCGTTGTTGACGAAAACGGCGCATTCACGCACACATACTTACACGCAACGCGCAAATTGCGATACAAGATAACCGAGAGGCACCGCGTGGTCGCTACCTACGTGCTAGGTACACTCGCTGCCATCTGTTACACCGAGTACAGAAGAAAGTGAGAGAAGAGGATAGGCAATAAAATCCTAAATCTACTTACATTAGACGACTGAAATATCCGTCAAAATTTCCGGTTTCTATCGGAAAATCTCCGATAAATGTGATCGGAGTTATGTTTGTTTTGTCTTTCCGTAATTTTATAGTCTATTATTGATTTATTGTTTCTTGTCCGCTGTTCTCTTGTGTATCTATGTAGATTTAAGTGTTTGTAGAACGTATTTGTTACTATCAGGTCATTATTTAAACAGAAATGTTACCATTGTTGTTTCTTACTCGTTTGCCATACACTCTTAATACTAGTGGAAACTTTCTGTCTCTCGTTACTACTCTGTTGTTAAAATCTCCTAAGACAAATATTTCCTATTTTGGCTCTTCAACTTGCTCATTTTGCTGTTCCTAGAATGTGTCTTTCTGTACTGCCTAGTCATCTTTATTAAGTCCATATACTCCTATTATAGTTCTATGTTTGTTCTTTTTTTGATTTCAAAGTATTATGACCAGTATTCTTTTGTTTATTGCTTTATACTTACTTATGTCCTCTAACCATTTTTTTGATTATACAGGCTATCCTTGCTGCTGCTTTACTCTTACCTGCTACCTCACTGAGCATGCGTCTATTATCGATTTTAGTGAATTTTTTTCCTTTTTTGTTTCTGTAAGGACAAGTATATTAAATTTGTTTTTTTTAGATTTCTTTTCTATTTACCTTTCATACCACTTAAATTCCAAGTACCCATTATACATTTGTTGTTTCTAAGTTTTGGTGTGATTTACTGATTATTAGCAGTTTTCTTTCGTGTTCCTGTTGTAGTCATTGTCTTTTTTTGTGACTTTTTCTAATGTTTGGGATTGTTTCGAGTTTCTTTACAATCTTCTGCTATCTGTATCATTGTCCCTCTATGTTTAGTTTTTGGTATCTTGATTTTACATGATTACCTTGTTTCCTTTTTTCTGTTGCTTTTTTCTCTGTTTCAAATTGTATTTCCTTTCTTTTTTTGTTAGGTCATCATTGATGTATATATATATATATTATCCTCTCAGTTTACCTTTGTTTTTCATGATTTTAATGTCTTCAAAAGTTGATAATTAAATTGTTCATATAGTTTGCTTTTATGTTTTTTTTTTCTTGTTAGTATTTTTTGATTTCCATTTTTACTTTTAATTTTTCCTTCATAAACTTTCTGGCGAGAACCGCGAGATCTCTGTTCCTGCTTCAATTCATTTCTTTGAATGCTATGTGGTTTTTCTTATCCTTTCTTTCCATTTACTCTACCTTGTTTTTTAGTGCTTGTATTTTTTTGTCATTAATGCTCTTTCTTTGTCCCATTTTTCCTATTTTTTGCATTTTCTTTTTTTTTGTTTCTTCAATGTTTACATCAACTTTGTCCATTAAAGTTTAGATCATTCTTTCCAATTTTTGTAGTGTTGGCTTCATACTTTCTATTTATCTTCACCGTTGCTCACCGTTGTAAATATTCAAACTGGACCCAGGTGCTGGCCAAGGTGCTGGCAACCTGGCAAGCGTCTCTGTTTGCCCGCCACGGGAGCCGTCCACAAACGGTAATCATTACCGACGGCTCTGTCGGCGAATGAGGATCCGGGAGGGTGGGCCCGCGTTCTACAGTTGAACGTAATGGGCGCTCGCGAGTCTGGTTGCCGTATTACTCTGCCCTGGTGTTCAGGACACCTCGGTGTTTCAAGAAATACCGCTGTCGACCGCGCGGCAATGCGCTTTCCCGATGATGCCCCTGACCTGAGAATTGCCGCTCCCTTGCGGAACTGCAAAGTCTTTGCGTGGAATACGGTGAGGACTTGGTGGAGGCAGAGACTGGAGCTTACCCGCCCTGTGGACGTACTGCCCAGGTTTACCCATCTGTTTGACGAAGAGGTGCCGTGCTACGGTAACCTTTCTCGCTATCAGCAAGTGGCCAAGTGCAGATTGTGCATTGGTCACGACCTAGCGACGCACTTGTTTTTACTGACACGCAACCAGAGGCCCGTTTGTACCCAGTGCAACGTGTCTCTGACCGTGCCGCATTTGTTCCAGTGCTCTGACATTAGGGACAGAAACGGGTTAGCAAATGACTGGCGGTTTGAGCTGCTTTGCGATGTACGCAACCACGGATGTGGCCGGTTGCAACCACGCCAATTAAAGCAAATGCCCTAAGTTGGCGATGCGGGTTGGGCGGCCTCTCTAAGATTTGCTGGAGAGTGTCCTGACACTGTATGCAGCTGCATCTGTATCAAAAGGGACGTTTTTAGTGGGTGAGGGGCCTTGCACCACAGTCCTAAGTCCCACACTCTGGCTTTTAAGCTTTTTATCCCAAAGAAAAAAATAATAATTAACAATTTATTACTAATACAAACAAGAAAAAAGTTGTGTTATTCTATTCTTATACGGTTTAATTTTAAATAATTAGTTAATAATTAGTTAAATAATTAATTAATTCATATCTAATTCAATTTCCTAATTATAGGATTAAAAGAATTTCTTACTGCAATTCGTGTATTTAATTGTAGGCAAATCTAACATATGTTCAATTCAACAGAACTGCGGTTAAAAATCGTAAAGTTGTCTTTTAAAATTTTTAATGTTTTTGGAGCTATTGTAATATTTGTTAAAGTATTGTTGGAAAACTTTATGTGATTATTGTTAAAAACTTATTCTTTAAAAACTGTTTATAAATATAATAGTAAATTTAATTATTTATTACTTTAATGGAATTTGTCATTAATTTTGTGGCTATTTAAAATTTGTTAATAAACAAACTAACAAATAAATTTTACGCGTTTCCACAAAATACAACTGGTATAAAATTGATTGGCACATTCTAAAATATTAAGAGACATTTAGCTGTAAACTGAAGGTTTTTCGATCTATTACGGTGCTAAATCTCCGCCTACTACAAAAAATATATTTTTATCTAAATTGTTGATTCATATAAAAAATATCATTTTATCGCAAAAAAAACTATTATTGTTAGTAAAAATAGCCTTAAAATTGATTAATTGATATTTAATTTTACATAAGATTTAATGAAAAAATTTTGTGTTTATTAATTATAATATTTCTTACTTTATTTTGCAGGTCCTTCACGGTATTTTTATAAATATTGTTCAGGTTATATTTCATATCAGATATTTTACTAAAAACATTATTAGTAAGTTGTTAAACCGTCAAAGTTTAAATAAAAAAACATGTTTAAATACTTATGTCGTTTTTGTTGAAGTTATTTTGTCTTATTTAGAATGATAAAATCTGTAAACAACAATACAATAATTTGTTCTGCCAGATTTATTTATATTTATTTATAAAATAACAAAAAAGGTTGACGTTAAAATTCGAGGAACATCTAACAATAAGTTTCAACTGAAAACTTCTTGATGTACACTGATTGCAAATTTTACTCTTGATTTGAAAAATTTTTTATTATTGTAATTATTTATTAAATTTAAAAATAAGTGATTCAAAAAACGTTTATTATCGTCAACTACAAAATTTATAGATTTAATCTGAGTAATAAAATATTAACTTGATATAGTTGGCAAAGTATAAGTATTTTGTATGTTTTTAACACGCTATTTTTAAGAACATTATTTTAGAAAATTATATCTCTCCAAGGTATTTTACTAAATACATTGTTTGCTGTTTCTTTAAAAATAATTGCCAAAGCACGTTCGTAATCTTCAACCAAATTATTATAGACGTCCATCCAGTTATCATTGACTATTTGTAAAATCTGTGCACTTATCTGGGAATTACAATCTACAATATTGTCAAAATCAAACATCACCTTCTCGGGTATGTCATGTTCCACCCAATCTGTGACATTCAAATATTCATTGCCGTCATTCTCGTAGATACTACATGTCAAGTTGTGCCACCATACAGTATTTACTGCAATAATAATAATAAAAATTAAATTTATACTATTAGCAATTGACTACGGTGAGAATGATAAAATAAGTTAAAACTGGCACTAAACTCCAACATTTATATTTGTTTACACAAATAAACCGTTTTATTTATTATAATTTTTTTTTTAAATTTTATCACATGGCAAGCATAAACACTATGCTCGCCTAATTTAAGAATATTAGTGTCATTAATAACAATTTAACACAATTCCTAATGAAATAACTGAAACGGTATTTAGGATTTTAACGGGTTATACTAGAATATTATACTTATTGTCAAAAACCAGTTTAGCCAAATTGTCCTTATTATATAAGTAAATATAGTTACCGAGAGTAAATTTGGAATTACCATGACCACGTATTTCAAATAGAAACAATTTTCCTTGAATCACATATTTTGAAACCATTTCTGTAGTTTCGGTAAAAACGCTGTAGCGAATGTAGCAATCTTTCTTATCAAATGCGGCTCTAAAATTAAATAATAATTACAAAGCTATGTCAGTGATAACTTTTGACATACTCCGCATATGTGACTGTTCCCTCAGATGCTCCTGTAATGACACAATCAGTGTAATGTTGTGATAAATTAATGGCACCGCCATTTCCTTTAATATTTATACTGGGAATTTTCATATGACCAATGTTAGGAATTCCCAGTTTTTTCTCACCCGATGATTTAGAATTAAGAGCCTGTTGTATTGCTTGGCTCAGACATTTTCCATATTCGGGATCTGAGCGATGACACAAAACAAATTCTTTGGCTGAAACAATTGCGTTATTTAATTATGTTTTTGCGCAGACGGTTAGTTTATTAAAAACAATTGATTACTTACGAGGATTAAGAGCGTTTGACCTTGAAGCAACAACAAAGACCACATAAACCAACAGAAAACTTTTTATTATTTTGAACATTTTAAATCGACAACAATTGTGACCAAATAACAACTATTTTAATTTACATATATAAAGTCAATTTAATATTTTAGTTATAATTGCAATTATTAGGATTTGAGTATGATTGCTATAATTCGAATTGTTATGCAAAAATTAATATAATTTTTAAAGCAATTTTGAAAATAACTCAATAGTTCTCTACATTTGTCAAGTGCAAATTGACACTGATTATATTTAAATTGAGACACTAGGCATTAAAATGTGACAAATTTATTTCAAATTGAAATTATACTACTTAAAAATCATTCTTTTCTCGATTAGTATGATAGATATAAAACTTTGTATTGTTTTAGAACTATCGTATGTTTAAATCGTTAAACACTTTTAGACTGAAAACTGCCCATGATGATCATACCAATTTATTACTTATTTGAAGGTCAATATTTAATATTCTAGAGTTATGGGCCAAGTTCAAGTTTGGTAACATCTTTTTCACGTTAAAAAAGTGTTTATTGAAAATGTAATGTAATTGAAATATGTACCAAGGAACAGGTTCAATTTACGAATAAATTGTAAAAACTTAGCGAACACCGTGAATTTTTCAATCTCCAGTGAAATGCTTTTATTTTAAATCAAAAACTATATTCCCGCTTGTTTTAAGTTATTAAAAATGTTTTAAGTGGTTTATCATATTTTGCATTTTACTATTGTATAGTAAATTATTTTTTAATACCTTAAGTAATTATAAGGTAATAAATTTTGCTGTAATATGTACTAAATAGATTTTTGCATACAAAACCAAACTTCCTAAACTCTGTAGATTTTATCAACTATGTAATTTTACAATTTACTAATAAAATTACAAAATAGAAATTGGACTGAACCTGTTTTCAAGAACTTAGTGCAAGAGCGTAACCTACCTGACAGAACGTGACAGATTGCAACCTCATAGAATTACTACAAATTAACTTTTTTAATGATTTTGTAAATAGTATTAAAACCAATTTGAGATGATTGCAACATTTCAGGGAAATTAAAATTTTGACACAATGACGCCGTAAAGAAGAAAGTTGTTTTCCAATCAAGTTTTCTAACGTACTCAATTTTTTTAAAAGTTAGAATTAATTTTTTGAATAACTATATTGTCATTTAATAATCATGTTTTCAAAGCACGAACGCAATACAAAACTGTCCAAAACTTTAAAATTAATAGACAATAACAATACTTAGTTTTTTTTAGGATAAACATTTAATAGCCAAAAAGTGGGTATCAAGACGCTCTACAATAGATCTTTTCAGTGAAGTCAAATACGCGAGCGCGTTTTTGCTACGTTCGGCAGTTCGGCGGGCGTCGGAAATGCAATTTACTGTCATATTATAATTAAACAAAGTTTACCAAATTGTGTATATATTTCGTCTGATGTTTGCTTATCGATATTTTTATGATTATTATTTGTATTTGCGGCTATTACATGCTAATAAAAGAATCTACTTTACTATTTTTAAGTTGTTTTTCTTGGTTTCAATATGTTTGCAGCTTGCACTCTTTGTGTTTTGATCCCATTGACGGCAATTTATGTTGTCACATTTGTCCCAAAGAACAAACATGAGGCCGTGCTTTTGATGGCGCCGTCTGGCGCCTGCGCGCGGTTAACAACCGGCTGACGGCGCCTAAACAATTGCCGGAGACAGGCGGCAACCGGTAAAAAACTGGGCGCGAGTTTGCGCGGCGTGCTATTCTTATACAGAGTAGCCATGATATCGCTAGCGCCATACGACGACGCCTATCAAAAGAAGCGACTCGCGCGCTGTTAATAGCCCGCCGACAACGCGCAGTGTACCCAATAGCCCCAAAAGTCGAAAAAAAGTGTTATTTTTAAATATAAAAATCTTTTTTTGTCTTGTTCTTGTATATAATTCATTCATATAATTCATTCATTCATTCAATTTAATTCATTGGTTATTTTTCAAAAACTGCAATGGTTTATAGCTGACAGCCACCCAAAATCAAGTATTTTTTTGTGATGAAATGTACCTCAAATTTTAGTCATTTTTAAAGTGCTTTAACTTTTTAAATAATACTTATATTTTCTTCTTTTTTAAAAATAATGTATAGATTATTAACTATTTATTGCTACTTTTGATTTTGCATTTACTTAAAAATTACTATTATAAATAAATTGTATTATTTAGATAGTTTTAAAAACAATACTTGACTTTTCACTGGAGCGTAGAAATTTTGAGTGTTCTTGAGCGGGGATTATTTTAGTGCATCATGTATCAAGAATTTTTTAATGTACGCGGAACAGTTGCGTCGCGCATGAGGTAGATGTATTTGTACTATACCAAATAGTAAACCAATGTTATAATTTGTCATTACTCTTAAAATTCCTTGAAACAAGCATTTTGATAAATATAAATGTTATTTGTTGAAATATTTTATTTTATTTATTTATTTATAATAACAATTAAGTGTGCATTTTGTAAATACTTACTAAACTTTGCTTCTTAAAATTTAGAACTTGTTTACAATTTTGAAACCATTAAAAAGTGATTAAGAAAGATATGATTTTTTATTTATTATAAATACCCCTTTCACTACACAATTTAATTTTTATCTATATAAGTAGCTTAAGTTAACCTAAAGTTTAACATTTAAACCCTGAGCTTTAGCTGATTATTCAAAAGTTACCAGATATTGACGAAATTTTTAATATCATGGTTCAGACAGATAAAAAAGTACGTTATCGACTACGTGATGAACCGGTTTAATCTTTAAGGACATAAACAACGGAAGACAATTGAAAGTAATTTGCCTGTGGGATTCTTTAAGCAGTATGCCGCAAAAGAGAATTCTAGTAAAACAAACATTGATAATGTCTTTAAAATTCATCGTTTATGGTTGAAAAAATGCATTGTTTATCCACCTGCCATTGTGCCACTGTGTAATATCTCCAATGGGCCGAAGCATGGTGCAGGGTCTACAGACGATCGAAGCACTGCTAGGCGATTTTTTAGAGATTATAAAGTAACATCTAGAATTATTGGACTCAATGAGCAATTGCTGAAACAGTGTTCTTTACTTCTCAGAGCTCTTAACACAAAGTATCAAATCAACCAAACTGCTTTCAAGAATCTATGCAATAATACCCCTGATCGGTTTGTGAATTTATATGTTAGTATTATATGTCTGCTACCATGCATAAAATTTTATCACACGGGTCACATGTTATTTCTAATTTTTTGATCCCGGAAAATTGACCGAAGAAGCACAAGTGTCCAAAACTAAAGATCTACAAAAATTTAGAACAAATAACACCCAAAAAGCAAAAACCATTAATACTAACACCAACTCTTTTCCAGATTTGTTGTAAAGATATAAATTATTCTACAGAAAGTGACGGCGATTAAATTTTATAGGTATATATTTTTTTTTCTACGGTATTAATTCACCGACTGCTATCTATTTGACAATGTTTTTTTAAATTTATATTTACCAATTGACTATTGATACTTTTAACCTGTTTTTGTATATAAAATTATTATATATTGTTAGACCCAATTAATAAATCTTAAAATTAATTGTATACCCGTTTTATAATAAGTTTTGAGTATTAAATTAATATAAAATGTTAGAACAATAATTTAAACATATGTACTAAAAATGGAATTTCTAATTATAATAGTTTAAAATTTATTAGCTGTGCCGTATAAAATCGCCTCCTTGCACACTGTGCGACGCCCGAATAATCGCCGGAGACGGACGGCGAGCAGCAAGAAACTTGGCGCAAGTCTGCGTGACGCGGTATTCTTATACAGTGTAGCCATGACATAGCTAGCGCCATCCGAGGCTTTGTCGATAATATTTTTGTGAACGCCGAAAACTATTGCTTTGTTGATCACATGCATTTCTGTTCTTAATTGTTGTAATATTAATATTATCAAATAAAATAAGTTAAGTTTTTAGCAAAATTTATTATTATTAAATCAATGCATATTTTGGTTAATTTCTACGTATCGTGCCGGTTTAGTACAATGCATTTTGTGATTTGAGTGCAAAGCATAAGCTAGCTGTTGTTACTTCAATTAAAGCGATACCACACGAAAACTTTTCATGTTATCTACCCGCATCCACCAAAACACACTTAAGATTTCTCCTTGCTTGAGAAAACCTGCAATTAAAGATCTTTTTTCTGGGTTAGGTGGTTGCCATGGTACAGACGCATGACATTTGCCCGAAAGCGATAGGCGAAATCCGCCACCAGGAAGAAATGTTGGAGATGACCGGCTACAATCTCTGGAAGGTATTTATTAAAAAAACAATTAATTGTTTTGGCAATGTATGACTCGACATTGATCACGCGGAATTTTAATAAGTCACTGTTAGCTGGCGCTGAAATTCTAATGTTTTCCGTAAATAATGTCGTAGCAATTTGGGAAGTTCGCAATCAAGTAAAACTTGTTAGCTATATTCTCCCAATTCACTGCGGTCAGCGGGGCAACTTTGCAGTCACACAGTACGGTCCAGATCCTGCTACAGGTGCTTACAACTGTTTTTGGAATAATTGTACACGAAATCAAGAACTCATGTGCCAGATAAATACCTGCAAAAAAAAGAATATAATTTGAAAATTTTATGTACTGCTTATTGTTAATTTTAGAATATTAATTGACAAATTATCAGCACATATAATTATTGGCAAACCCGTTTAATACGTGCGCAATCAAGTTCAACTACTTTGTATTAATTATAAATTTCAATTGGTTGTTGCAATAATAATATTTTTTAATAAAGTTTTTAACTGAGTTTATAAGTAACATAAACCGTTGCAATGGAAAGCCTATTTGGTTATAAAGTACTAAAGTTAGCCGTTTGTTAACGTTTGTTATTTAAGATTTGTTTTTGTATGGAGTTATTGCACCATTTTGTTATTCCGTTATAATCAAGATGGTATAAAATCACAATTAATTTAAATGTTCTTGTTTATAATTTGCGAGAAAATTTTAGTTTATATTCAAGTAGCTAATAATTTTCAATAATAATTTATTACACTACTATGTACATCTCAAGTCATAGTTTCCAATATTTGAAATGCTAATATTATTTAGAATACTATCTTTTAAATTTAGGAAAATTATTTTTAATGTTGCATGTGGCCAGCAGGTGGCTAGCCACGGGCACGCAAACGTTTATTGCAACGAGGCACATATAGGAAAGAACGCAGAAATCTTCACAACAACTCAAGAAGACAAAAGGACTACAAAGAAAAAAAAACTACTTGCAGCGCACATGCAAAAAGCAACTACAAATTGCACAAACACAGGTAAATAACGTAAACAACAACAAACAGAATAATGCGACAATGCCAGATGTCAAACTTGGTTTATTTGCTCTCTATCTTCCGCCGCGGCTGCGAAATACGCACAAGTTATCCTCAGAAATAGATCCACAAAACCGATGATTTAATTTCAAGTAATTCTATCCGGAGCATAATATCTCTTGAAGTCAGCGGCGCGGAAATTCTCGCGGTCTACTCCGGTGTCGGGACAAAAAAAACCTTTGTATAACTGGAACATTTTTTTGGGACTATTCAAGCACAGAGGACGACACAGTTGCTTCGCAAAACTAAACGTCATCTCCGACTGCAAATGTTTTTGAGACAATCTGTGGCGTTGTGCGAGTTTTCCGGCGCCGTTACAGGCAAAACCGAGTCAGCAAGCATTAACCCCTTTTTTTAAACAGGACTTTTGTTGACCCGAAAGCAGGCTCGAACGTAACGGTGAGGCCGCAAATTTTCCAAAATGAAGCTTATAGGGCACCTGAGCGATAGACTCATAAACGACTTTTTTCAGAAATAACTTAAAATCTTTTATATGCCGAGCTCATGGGGAATGTTTTTCTGCGCAATGCGACTGAAGCAAACGACCTAATTTGCGCATGATTCATTCACTAGGATTTTCTTTCGACGGATTTAAGAGAAGAAAATATTTATACAGAAAATACAACCATAATTTTTCCGTAAACTGTGTTGCATGATTGCTCAGGATGGCTTTTGGAGTCCCAGTTTGGGGAAGTACCGGCGCTCCTGCTGTCAAGCCGGATAACAATTCAAAAAAATCTACCGCGATCTACACATTGCGGCGCAATTGGTTCCAACTCAAAATTTGGTGCCGGCAAATATTTAGACTTCTGACAAATTATGCATGGACTTGACCACACTCTTTACCGCACGGAAAAACCCCAAACCTTCAACGTCTCGTGCGCTGATGCACATTTATTAAAAACACAAAACAGTACATTGCGATGTAACACCAAATGATCTGGCAACCGTTTTGCAGTCAACAGTTTACACAAAACCGCCGGTAGCACTTTAAATAAGTTTTTCAAAAGCTGCGCCAAAACAAGATTTACGTGAAAACACCTATTGTAATTGGCATCAAACCGCGGATTGCGTCAATTTCTACGTTTAATCTCTCGGGAATATATTTTATTTAAAAATCAAATTTTTGTATTACAAAAACCCATCGCGTAATCCGCGTGGAGAAGAGGCGGCAATGCTTCTTGTATATTAGCGCATGGTGGTCCGGTAACACCGTAAACCGGCGCCCTAGCTAACAACTTCTTTTCTGGGGTTGAGTACCTACTAGTAGTATAGCTAGGCCGGTTTGAGCTCAAATTTACATGTAATTTTAAAAAGGCCTCAAATCGCGTTTTTTGGAGGGGATGAGTATGGGGGAATAGTGGGGATCACGTGACCTTAAATGGAGGCTTCCTATTGGCTTACTCTGGCATCGGGCAACGGGCGATTGTGATTGGTCGACGGCGGCCATTTTGAATTTGGTAACTCCCTAAATTTGACGTCTGGGGGTAAAAGTGGAAGATCACGTGACTTGAAATGGAGGCTTCCTATTAGCTGACTCTGGCATCGGCGACGAGCGATCGTGATTGGTCAAATCTGGTCATTTCTGCAGCCATTTAAAATGTGGTAACCTCCTAAATGATTACGTAACCTGCAATGGAAGCTTCCTATTGGCAGACTCTGGTCTCGACAAACTATCGTGATTGGTCAAAACTGGTCATTTCTGCAGCCATTTAAAATTTGGTAACCTCCTAAATGATCACGTGACCT
>JAODGE020030077.1:0-18673 GCA_027574965.2 Ecitophya simulans | reverse complement strand
CGTAAATAGGGTCAGAGCGTCGTGACCATTGAAACGTTTAATTACGCGCTTTTTGTTTTGCTAGTGCAGTTCGCATTACTGAAATTCATCGACGCGCAGTGCAACGTACAGCATACGAGGAGAGTATGTGTGTCAACGCAAGTCGACTGAGCGAGACTTTCTTTCTTTCGATTTGATCTCATTGTTAGAGACTTGAGCGTGCGCGATATTCGGTCTCGCTCTGCGGCTCGCCGTGTCGGCCCGAATAGGAAACGAGTGTATATTTACCTTTGTCCCTTTGTCGACGGCTTAAAATAATCCCAGTTATCACAGATATCGCACGGTTACGACCGGCACCACGCCAAGGAGATTCTTGCGCGAAGGCCTGCTCGATTAAACGCTAACTTTGTACTGTAGTTCGGAGGCGCTCTGATGTAGCCGTTGCGAGAGCGGTGTGCGATCGCCGAGTCTCAAAACATTTTTGTCATACGGCTGACGTCGCTGTCGCCGACACACTACCGCGGATAGCACACATTCTCTACGAGCCGCCGCGCGGACGTCTATTTAGTGGGGGCCCCACTGCTTCTTTGTTCAGCCAACGCGGCGCGGCAACCTCGCGCCTCGTTCGCGTCGCGACCACCATGTTGTAAATCTCGTTCTTGTGAATAGGCACGCCGCCAGACGATGAAGGTGCCCGATGGCACCCGACCGAAGGTACCCCGAGCCGCATGCGGAGTGGTAGTCAAAATGGACGGACGGTGCGGAGATTTCAACGCTATGCTCGAACAAACCTGCTTTCGGCGTTCATAAAGGGTGACGAAGGTGCCGATGTGCCAAGGGCACCATTTGTCCCATATTTTTGATGTGTCGTTAGGTAGATTGTTGAGTTTCCGGGTGCGCAGGTAGCAATCCCATCCATTAAGGCTCTTCAATTTATATCGGATTAATTGTGAAATATGTTTTTTTGCAACAAGTTATAGGAATTTCTAGAAATCCCTTGGGCGGATTTCGATGTTTTCTTGAATTTCTGTAGCCCGAATGGTGTTCTGATATTTAAATGCGACCTGGCGACGAAACGCTAAAGACGAGTAGTGGAATGCTTGCAAGTGGGTCCTCTTTCTTCGGGTCGTCTTCGTTCGAGGTTCCTTTCTACCTACCGATACTCCTCCGATTGGAACTCACCTGTAAACGTATGGTAACAACCGGTCCGCATACCTAAAGAAGTACAGTCGATTTCATAAGACTCGCCGACCACGGGGCCTTCTCGAGACGCGAAGAAACAAGCGCTCGCGATCGGCGGCGTCGGACGAGCGACAAAATAGGACCGGTCTTGCCATCTCTGGCTCTCTTGTCTTGTCAGTGCGGAGGGAGACGAGGCGAGCGGTTAATCCGAGAGCTAACGCTCGCGAGAGCATCATCGATTCGCCGCCGCAGCATTCTCAAAATGCGTTTTCCCAGCTACCTGCGATGCGACGGGGAGTTTAAATGTCAATAACTGCTCTTTTCTCTCTTTGTTTCCAATGCCCGCGCGGCGATTGCATTACGAAAGACGCCAGTATTAAGCGGCCCATTTGGTATGCCAGTCAATTACGGCCTCGCGGCGATGAAAAATCCCCGAGACGCGGTCCGACTGTTGAGCTCTTAAGTTTCAAGGAAATTTGCCTTTCGCGAGAGCAACTGGAGCGCTATCATTATTATTATCATTCCCATCCGGTGGTGGCTGGTGGAGTCGAGGCCGACTACCGTTGCGTGCCGGCCGCACGGGAGTCTATGATTGATGTTCTCGCTAAGCGGCGGATTCTTCGTATATGACTCAAGCCTGGTTTCCGTGGCCCCTTTCGCGTAAGCTGGGGAGTGCGAACGCGTGTAAGAGTGGGAGTCCCAGGTAGGCCACCTTCATCTGCGATCTCGCCTCGAATCGCTCCGACACATCGACGGCTCGGCTGGGAAATAAAGATAAAACGAGCGCTCGCGACTCGTGAGAAAAACTCCACGTCGAGTCTCAATCTCGGCGCCAAGCGCCGCGCCATATGCCGGAGGAACTGATGCGAGCCAATTAAAGATGTATTGCAATGCGCGCGCGACCAGCAGGGGAATCCTCCGAAAGCGGCGTGCGGTGATTACCGATGACGATTGCCATCGTACACATCGGATGCCCTTTTCGCCGATTCGTTTTGTTCTTCGATGATTTTTGCGCTGCTTCGCCGCGTCTGCGGGAATCGGCGGTTCGTTGAACTCGCAGAAGGCTAACGTATTCATTACGTTTTACACCGTGTCAACTGCATATTTTATTAGGATGGGCCCGTGACCTCTCGCGAGGCGAGCCGTTGCCGTGGGCTCGCCGAAGAACCGCGCGCAGGCGACTTCAGAATGCGCTATTTGCTCCTACGTAATGCGCTGCCGCCGCGTGTGAATATTTTTCTCCTCGGCTCTGCGCCGCTGCGTTGCTGAAGCGGGTCGCGTCGCGCTTATTGAAAGACGTTTGCGCTGCGCGTCGGACGGTCCTGAGTTTAATTAGATTCCACGTCTTGGAAATGCACCGCGCACGTACTACTGTGTCTCAGACTCGGCTATTACCTGGAGTACAAAGAACGACAGGCTATCGTGCGCGGTTTATGGCATTTCTAATTGCGAATGAGGTTCTTTATTGCAAAAGCCAATGAATTATTATTAGTATCTCACAAGCAACGACAATAAAACGAATTGGACACGGAATCATGGGCTTTCAGTTGGAGGGTTTGATTAATTTCGTTATGGTTTTTGGTAGAGAGGTTCTCGGCTCATTATGTCTCCTGAAAATAATTAAGCTTAGATGATTTGAATGATCAGTAGGTAGCGGAGAATTAGGTTTTGTGTTCGACGAGTATTAATGAAAGTTTAAAGACTGTCGATTAATATAAGAGTTATGGACAATATTACGAATGTTTTTTTAGAAAACTTGGTTTGGATTTGGTACCCCGCCAAGGAGCCCAAATGGTCGACCCAGATACGATGTCTGTTGTGGAACTGCATCAAGTGCATGTCCTCAGCGCCGAAAATTCCAAAGGCGCATCTGTACGTAATTTACATACTCTCAAATTTTATGAAATCAACTAATTTCTTATTTTCCCAATCCTTCAACAGGCTCGTGGTACAATAAAACGCAAAGAATCAAAAAAGATCCTCACCCACCACTTGTATTTCTGCATGAGAGACTTTGGCCACCACATCGGCGAAGACACCGAAATCTACTTTTCGTTGTACGATGACAAGAAGCACCGCTACATTTCCGAACGGTTCCTAGTCAAGATATCCAAAGAGGGCTTCTCGAACTACATCGAAAAGCTGCACAGCAATTGCACCATCTTCACGGATTTGGGCAACGCTGATTTGAATCGGGATATTTACATCGTGGCGCACGTGATGCGCGTGGGCAAGATGCTGTACTCCGAAAGTTCGCGGAAAGCTGAAAAGCATTCGGCGGGCACGCAGCAGGTCTACAAACGTCCGCACGGGGTGGCGGTGCAGAATCTCGGCGATTTGTTACTGCACAAGGAAGGAGAATCTGACGAAAGGGAGTTCACTCTCAAGGTATATCAATGCGAGGAGAAAGACTTTCATCAGTTGCACGAGAATCTGATCAAGCAACCCGGGAAGTACAGTCCCTTATCCTGTCAACCTAATTATGGGATTATAATCTCTTTAAAAATGCTCCATGGTCAACTGTCTCAGATCAAGGAAGATAATCCTTTGCTATTTAAAAACATCTTGTTGACTAATAAGTTAGGCTTTGCGGACGTCATTATGCCGGGCGATGTGCGCAATGACTTGTATTTAATCCTTGAGAAAGGCGAATTCGAGCGCGGCGGTAAGTCAACGGGGAAAAACATTGAGGTGTCTATCATTGTGCTGGACAGCGAGAAAAATATAATTAAGAACTGTTTGTGGGGAGCGTCCGGTTGCGAGGGACAATCGGAATACGTTTCGATGATAATCTATCATTACAATTCCCCTGCTTGGGCCGAAAATGTACGACTCACGTTGCCAATTGATAAGTTCGCCGGGGCGCATGTACGCCTAGAGTATCGCCATTGTTCCACGCGGGAGAAGAATGATAAGAAACTTTTCGGTTTCTCGTTCGTGAGATTAATGGACAAGGATGGGGCGGCAGTACACGATGCAAACCACGAGTTGTTCATCTACAAATGCGAGGACGCCGCGAAACTAGAAAACTGCGGTTATTTGATGCTCCAAGGACACGGTAAAGACTTCGAAGGAAATCAAGACTCCGGCGCTTTTAGCCGCAGTCACAAAGAAGTCGTGTACGTTAAGACGCTTTTGTGTTCCACCAAACTCACGCAAAACACGGACCTATTGTCCCTTCTTCGCTGGAAGTCTCATCCCGAAAAAATCCAAGATTCTTTACAAAAGGTCCTACGCTTGGGCGACGAAGAGCTTGTGAAGTTCCTGCAGGACGTTCTCGACGCGCTGTTCGCATTATTCTCCACCGAAGAAGGCAACTCCACAACCCACAGCGGTTTAGTATTCCACGTGCTGGTTTCAATCTTCAGCCTTCTGGATGAGTCGAAGTTTCAGTATTTCAAACCAGTATTGGACGCCTATATTAAAGACCACTTTGCTGCCGCATTGGTCTACAAGTGAGTCACTCCGTACCTCGCACAGTTCTAACTATTTCTTTTCTTCTCATTCATCTGCTTTGTTGATTGTTTCCCATTGACACGCGCTACTCAATGGTTGCAGGGGGCTTTTGACGAGTGTGCAGCACTGCGCCGACTGGGTGCTCTCCTTCGAAAAGCAGCAGCCAATCCTGAAGTGCTTCAAGAGCCTGGAGTCGATTTTTAAGTTGATTATTCAGAGCCGGCTTTTGTTTTCGCGAGCTAGTTGTGGTCAGCTTGAAGATAGTTTCAGGCGAGATTTGAATTTGGTGTTCATTTCGCTAAATAACATGCTTGGATTGACGCAGACGGCAATTATCAACTCGCAGATTGAATTGCTTATGAATATCGGAGTGGTCTTCGAGCAGTTGGTGGATATTCTGCCCATTTTAGAAGTTACCAAATTGGCCAACACGATGTTAGACGCGCCGAGGGACGGGGAAGCGCAATTGACGAAAGCGAAATTGTTTTTTATGAAGACTTTGATGCAAGGCAAACTGTTTCACGATGATGGTAATAATTATAGTAATTTTTTCCCATGAGTACTCCATTCATATATTTTCTCTCTTTTAGAGTCACGCAATGTCCTCCTAACGCATGTGTGCAAACATTTGAGGAATCATTTAATCCGCCGCGAAGAACTGCGCCTGTGTTCGGACATTCTAGCCGAGATACTTGGCTTCTTGTTTAAACAACGCAAACAGGCGGAGGAACTCGGCAAAATCAACAACTGCATACACCACGACGTTGACACTCTTTGCATCAGCACGTTTGACGTGATCATTAACACTGTGTTGGTGATAATTGACAAAGATACAGCTGTCATTGTAAGTAGGCCCAAACCTTTCTAACGCGTTTTGTTTATCTTTCGTTCTATCTGCAGGGCGGGATCGTTGCTGGCCTAATTGGGTTGCTGCAACTCCTTGATGAGTTCCACTACAAGAGACTCTGGGAAACAATCATGGGCCCAGCACACGATCGCAAACCGCTCAAGGATTTCCTCATGCGCGTCTTCCTCGTTTTTCGCAATCTAGTCAAGCAGCAAGTCTTCCCACCCGATTGGCTGATCATTCGCATGGTCACGAACAATGTGATTCTGAAATCTTTGCAAGAACTCGCGCAGCCTTTGGCTTTTAAGTTTCTCGATACCCGAGGCGGATATTTCGACAAAGAGTTGTGGACCAGCTATTTCAATTTAGCCGTCGATTACCTCACACAGTCCTCCTTACAACTGGAACAATTCTCCGAAGTCAAACGAGAGAAGATTATTGAGAAGTATGGGGACATGCGGGTCTTGATGGGCTTCCAAATCTTGTCCATGTGGTCTCAACTCGGCGAGCATAAACTCCATTTTATTCCGTCGATGGTAGGACCTTTCCTGGAAGTAACGCTCGTCCCCGAAATTGAGCTCCGAAAGGCGACGCTGCATATATTTTTCGACATGATGGAGTGCGAACAGAAGTCTCGAGGTAACTTCAGACAAGTTGAGAGCGAGCTAATCGATAAATTAGATATTTTGATATCGGAGAACAAAGGCGATGATGAATATCGACAGCTCTTCAATACAATGTAAGTCTATTCGCGCAATCGGCTTCGCTTTACATTAAATACTATTATTTCTGTATGACTAACAAACTTCTTTCATCGCATCACTTTCATGCTCTCATAAATAGGGAACATCTGAGTGCAGTGTAAGTAAACCCCTTGATAATCATCAATATTATTAACACAATCGATTCGCATCATGAAATACTCTGCCTCTCTCTTGGAAAACTCAAGCGACGCTAAGGAAGTGGAAGTGGGTTTGCTGATTAAATTTATTGTAGGTTGTTAGATCGGGTGCAGGCAGAAGATCCAACGTGGAAAGACAGCGGTGCTGCATTCATTAGCTCCGTGACGCGTCTTCTTGAACGCTTGCTGGATTACCGTAGCGTAATACAAGGTGATGAAAACCGGGACAAGCGCATGTCCTGCACATTCAACTTGCTGAATTTCTATAAGAACGAGTTCAATCGCAAAGAGATGTATTTGCGTTATATCTATAAACTGCACGACTTGCATCTCTCGGCAGAGAACTACACCGAGGCTGGTTTCACGATGAAACTTTACGCCGACCAATTAAGCTGGAGCAATCAATTAATCATGTCCGATCCGCAGTACAGCGGATACACCGAGTGTAAAGTGAAGGAACAATTGTATCGGCAGATTATTAATCACTTTGACAGGGGAAAGGTATGTGGGACGTTTTTCTTCTTTCTATTGTTTTGTAAATTTCGTCTTGTTTTGTTTTGGCATGTCTAGTGCTGGGAGAAGGGCATTCCTCTGCTGAAGGAGTTGGCACAATTATACGAAAACCAGATATTCAATTATCGCGCATTAAGCGACATTTTGAAATTGGAGGCGAAATTTTTTGATAATATTTTACAACAACTCCGCCATGAACCGGAATATTTCCGGGTTGGGTTTTATGGTCTCGGCTTTCCACTTTTCGTCCGGGTAAGTGCAACAAATAGAACTTCGTATGTTTAAAAGAAATAGAACGTGTATTGGGAATTTCCAGAACAAACAATTCGTATATCGTGGATTGGAGTACGAACGCATCAATGCGTTTACTCAAAGATTACAAACCGAATTTCCGTCTGCTCAATTGTTAACGAAAAATTCTCCCCCGGACGATTCTGTTATCAATTCTGACGGACAATGTAAGTGGTGCTTTTAAATTGTATTTCTTTGCCATTGCTACCATCTTGTTCGTTCGTCTAGTTTTACAAATTAGCAACGTGAAACCCATACCTGAAGCGAACCCGATAACGCTTGCAAATGATATACCTCAGGAAATTGCCAAGTTTTATCACTACAACGATGTCAGACGATTCCAATGCGATCGGCCTGTGCACAAAGGCATAGTCGACAAAGAAAATGAATTTAAGGTAAAAATTATAGTTCTTTGTTCCTCGTAGTTATTTTTAAGATAATTACATTATGTGCAGACATTATGGATTGAGAGAACTATCCTGGAGATTGAATGCACGCTACCAGGCATATTGCGCTGGTTTGAAGTGATTGACAGAAAAACTGAAGAAATACCGCCAGTGAAACACGCATGCGAGACGATGCAAGCCGTGGAGAAGGAATTGCGGCAGTTAATCACGATTTACAACGCCGACCACCGAAGGAATCTTAATCCGTTCACCATGCGTTTGCAGGGCATCATCGACGCCAACGTCCAAGGCGGTATTAGTAAATATCAACAGGCGTTCTTCACCCAGGAGTTCGCGAAGTTGAATCCGGAACATTTAAATTACGTGTATACTTTGAAGAATATGATTCATGATGCTGTCCAGGTAAATTCTTGCAAACCACGTCTGTTCTCGTCATTAATTTGGTATTATTTGGTTTTATTGTTTGACTTAATAGGTAATTGAAGATGGTCTATCACTGCATGGCGCTTTAGCCCCTAGCGGGGTACAGCCGCTGCACCAACGTTTGGTGGAACGTTTTGCTCAATTAAAACAAAGTCTCGGCATAATTGGCAAGCCTCTCAAGCGCCAGCAATCCGAAAGCATTGTCAAGTAAGTCGACCGCATTGAATGACCGCATCGCTGTTTACTTATTCAGTTATGATTCTGTTTTCGATGTAGTACACCTTTGCCACCTCTTCCGACTGACAAACGCTTAGCAGACAATCAAAGCAATCGGTCTTCCAATTCAAGCGGCAACTACGGGCACTTGGTCGAACAACCCTACATCGACAGCGACGACCATTACACCAAGCCGATGGTTAGACCATATCGTGTTATTGATTATGGCGAGATCTGAGAATGACGCTTCGCTATGACACCGCACGCACTTTTTGTGTTCCGCATTGTTCGGCGTTTTGATTATTTAGATGTGATTATTTAAATTTAACCGTACTAATTTTGTGATACTAGTAGTTGTGCAGGCACGCGTAGTGCTAGTGTAGTAATTAGTTTCGTTTAGTAGATAGTGAATTTACATAACAACAATTGACAAAGTGTACTAACAAGACTGCATGCTGCGTTTAGGCGTTGACTCTAATCCAGAAACACATCCAGTTGCATGCGTGGCGTGCGTCGCTTCGAAGTGCCGGCTTTGCTCCTAATATAAGTCTATAACATGTTTGTGCTTTCATATTGATGTAGGAAGTTGACAAGGGGACATTCAGTCGTGAGAATTTAACACTACCGATGATGTCGAGCGCTATTAACGCACCGCCGATACCGCAACGCGACGCGCGGCCACGTTCGCAGGGCTTCGGCAACACCTATATGGAGATTGCCAGAACTCCGACGAGAGGCAGTGCTGATTACTCAAGTCTACCACCAATTAAGTCAAGGTAGATTACATACTACATCGATCGATGCCTAACGAATAAAATGCGTATTCTCCTTATGCAGGGATGCCGAAGGTAATGATATACCTTTACCTCCAAAGCCAACGCACACTCGAGAGCGCTCACTGACGAAACCACCCTCACCCCGCCTCCTTCGTCATTCTATCGCCACCCCTACGGAGGCAACCACGCCCAACCGTAACTCATGGCCGGACGGCGTTTTCGAAGAGGCCCCACCTCTTCCTCCTCGCTCACACACCCCCGATAAACGCCCACCGGCCCTACCCACCGAACCGCCCCCGAATATTCCCAAACGCGGGCATAAGAAGTCCACACCTTCGGTGTTCAGCATCGAATCGATTGTGGACATCGCTCTCGAAGAGTCGACACAAATGAACGCATCGACCAACTGTCTCAATCGACTAGAAGTCGAAGACCACGACTTACGTGATTCTGGCATTAGTGTCACCGACCATACCAATCTAAATAACTTTAACAACACCTGTTACGAGGACTTCGACTTGCGCACGCATCAGCAAGAACTAAACATTACTCCCGGCAGCGATAAATCCCCCAAGTTGGAAAACCCACCGCCGATACCGCCGAAGTTCGGCACTTCCAGTCTGGGTTCCAGCACTGAATTCACCGGTAGCTTGGAACGTAAGCGCGCGGACTCCATCGCTTCGGTAGGCGACGTAGTGGTCACGGGCGAGAACTATGCCATACCCAAATTGAAGAGCGAGAACAGGAGCGAAGAGACGCTCTAATTCCAGTCGCACGCGAACACAAGAGAGAATGTCCAATCTAACCAATTCGCTCTTTAAGAATATCATCGTTTGTGTAACGTTTGTTTCCATGTTTGGTGCTGATTTACATAATCATTCGTTTGATACGTCATATCCATTGAGACTATAATTCGTATCATAAGGTTTCCATTTAATCAATTTAATGCAAAACCAAGTGTGTCTAATTTCATTCCATGATAATCATTTCCATTCATATGCAAGCATATTTAATCTAAATCTACTCATAGTCATAGCATTTAGTCATAGGTTTAGTAACTGTAACATTAAGAAAGCAAGCAAAACAAATTTCTACAAGGGACTAAAACACTAAATCGCTACCAGTAAATATTGTACGAAAACGAAAATATATAAGGAATCAAATCTTCGCAAGTGTGCCAAAATGTTTTTGGTACGTTTACTACTAAAGTAAGTTTCGATTAGTTGGTTGGGACTGTAAATGAAAACGCGTCAACGAAATAATACCGCAGCCACTCAAAATAACTATTTACAAGATTTACATTTTACAATAATCATCCTTGATGTGAATCTATAACATATTTAATTATTTTTATATGCGAAGAATTTTTATGAGTTTGTGATGCTATTTTGTCACTGTACTCTTATGATTATTGTGGGTAGTGAATAAGAAACAACAACACGCACGCGAAACTCGCGGGGATGACAGCGAAAGTAAGAGATTATGGAAAGGGTAGTAATCAAATTCACTTGAGGATTATATACTAGTCATAAATGATAATTATATTTTAATCTCTATTTTATACTCTAAGCGAGACCAAGTATTTTATTTTTACGTAGTCCGTAAAGCAAACTAACAGAGTAAGGAATGAAACTGAAAAACCTATCTATATTTAGTTGATAAATAATTGTGTAAGGCAATGATGTAGTAAAATCAAATAGAGACATGATGAACAACAATAATTCGTTGGATTTTATTGTATTAATCATTTAAATGTGAGCTGCTTAAGAGTTAAAATGAAATATATTCTTTTCAAACATTTGAGTGCAACATTTAAAGATTTAAACGTTAACACATTATCAACCCTTTATTAATGAAAATTGTAATATTGAAACATGTCGCTCACCGGTTCAAACATTCTTCAATTTTAAACGCGTTCTCCTAGAAACTATATTTTTCAAAGTAACTATCATATCCAAGAAGGAATGCCAGATTGACTTGATTCAGGTTGTAGCATTTTTAGATCAGTTAAATTTTTATAGCACCATAAATAACAAAATCGTTCTATGTTCTGAATTGTTTTGCTCTAGCATTACAATATGAAAACTTTTGCATTGTTTGTTCGTCCACATTTGTCGCTATTCTACATTAAATAAAAATGTTAAAACTAATTATTGGGTTGAGTAATGAGCGGTTTTGTTTATCAAAAATTCGACTGCCTCATCAAACCTAACAACAATTTAATCATTTATGTATTTTCCGCCACTAGAATAGCTGTTATAAAGGTAGCGGTATGTACAATACTTTTGTACAACAATTAATTGAAATAGAAATTTTCAATGTCTACTTTTAACATGTATATATTAAAGCTAACTAATTCCCACAACTTTACATAATATTTCACTGCATTTAGCCGCTATTTTAAATTTCACCAGTTTGTCAGCTCTAGTGGGACCAATATTAACAATACAAACACGTTTCTGTTCATCTAAAGCTTGTAATATTATCCTATAACTAGAAAATACCTCTACACTGGATCCAAGCACCAGCAATGAATCACAATTGCGAATTTTCACCTGCACATCAGTCACAGTAGATTTGGGCACATTATCACCAAAAAATACAATGTCTGGCTTTAAATCATCATTACATGTTTTGCACTTTGGAGTTTTAAACCTTTCAACAAAATCCTGAAATAGCATAGCAGGCAAAATTAAAATTAAAAATTAAAATTTTCTTACCATTGGAATTTCAACATCACCATCTGGCCTTATCATTGTTGCAACAGTCTCAAAGGGTATTGGATTGTCTATTTTCAGTTCTTCTTGCACTTGATACCTATCAAACTTTGTTTTGCAATTAGTGCATACCACAGTAAATGCACTCCCATGCAGAGTGATTACATTCTGGCTTCCTGCCTTATGATGCAAATTATCTACATTTTGTGTTATTATATAACTGAGAGGACCTTTTTCTTCAAGTTGTTGGAGAATTCGATGAGTTATATTTGGTTGCATACTGGAGAAACGTTCCCAACCGACATAATTCCTTGCCCAATATCTTTGCCGAGTGTGTGGATATTTAATAAATTCTTGGTACTGTATTGGCTTGTGGTTTGTCCGAGCATATAAACCGACACCTTCTGAACGATAGTCAGGTATACCTTTGAAATAATTAGAATTAATATAAACATTACCTTAACTAATTTTTTTTAAATCCGGAATTTACCAGACTCAGTTGATATTCCAGCTCCAGTTAAAGCAACCAAGTTCTTTGAAGAAAATATGAAATCTTTCAGTAGAGCAACATCTTTGTCTTCAACTGGCTTATGTTTAGGTACAAAAGTTGCATGAAATCGATTTATACTTTGTCCGCGGATGAAGGAAGTTTTAAAATACATAATTTAAATAAAATAAGCTATTTTAATGTTTCAGAACAGCTGATTCTAACAAATTTAATTATTATTGCACATTTGGTTGCCAATCCTGAAACGTATCTAAAATCATAGTATTCCAAAACATTTTCATATATTAAAATAAACAACAGCAAAATATTATAAAATGTTCTACTAAATGATAATACATATTTTAGTTTATGCATTTCATAAAGACTTTGTTAATTATTTTTCTAAATGACAGGTACATATTTGGAAAAAAAAACTCCTCAGATCGCTCAGCTGGGCCCAACTGGCAAAAGAAACTTCAATGGAGTCTTTTAGAACGGTATGTTGTTGTATATTTTAATAACCAGATGGCACTGTTTTATGCACTTTATACGCTTTTAGTGCTTGCAGTTCCCCCTCTTTTAGTTACTTTGACTACTAGTGCCACCACGAAATATTTCAATATTGTAACATCGAGTTTCAATCGCCAGAGTCTTATATTTGTTATGGCACATGACTGTCGGTGCTGAGTTGCTCTTTGCGCGTTTATAAACGTTGAAGATAACACAACAAAACGATATAATTTATCACGCAACAACACTAATTAGCATTGCATAATCATTGTCCGATACGAGATGTCAGAGTGCGAGAAAGAGGAAGCGTTGAATCTCGTAAGTGTGACAAACGCCACGTTGGGTTATTCAGTCAATCAATTCTTGTTTGTGTTATTGATTCAATTTATTTTTGCAATTGTTTCACCTAGCAACGAGAGTTTGAGTGGGTGCTACACCAAGAAGTGCATACGGCGTTGCATCAAATTCATCAAATACTTGTTGTAAGTTATTAGAAGAATTTGATTAAAATGAAATTATATTCTGTGTATATTAAAGGAGTGTGCAAGAAGATTTCCAGTTTATTTGTATGGACATGATAACTCACAAAATCAGGACAAATTTGTTCTTTCTGTGCCAGCTGAGCAACTGAAATGTGCAGTCACACTCACTGGTGACAGCATTACTCATGCTGATATCACATTTCGAGTTCAACGACAACAGAATTCAACAATAAGGACTGCTATTCAAACTGATAATCCTTGGAAGTTGCAGCAGGTTCAGGATGCTGCAAATCATCTTCAGCAAGCTATTCATCATATTGATGATGTGCACAAGAACTACAAATTCAAGTAGTATTAGGTTTCAACTTTTCAAATTGGGATTTTTAACTTTATTTTTTGTTGTAGATCTTCTGATGAAGTTTTACACATTTTAGGCAACATTTTAGGAAGTTTGCAGAGGGGTAGGACGAGTCTAATAGTACCAAGGAAGAAGGCTATTGATGACTTGATGAAAAGCAGGAATATGGTTTGTATTTATCAGATTTTTTTTTAATTTGAGTAAACTATGACTGTTCTGCATGATATTTCTTGTTTTATAATTTCAACTGTTGCACGTTATGCACGTTAGAGTTATTTAAACACATATTTTGTTTTTTCATTAACTGGTTTGAAAGTTTCTATTAGTGTGACAATACTTACATAAATATTTCATTTAAAAATTTAAAAATTTCTGAATTATTTTTTCACGTGATTAATATAGAGCAGATTTGTTGTCTTCTGGTTTATGGAACTAATCTATCAATTTAGCAAAACTTATTATAGAACTCTTGTAGAATGTTAATTTTTTTATCTAATGGTATATAGGAATAGTTCTTCTAACTGCTATAAGTTACATACATAAATATGACAGAGATATTCGATGGAGAAGTGTGGTCACATTCAGAGTTTTAGAATTATATATTGACATAAAATTGCCATTGAGTTATTATCTCGAAAAAGTGTGAAAGAAGCTTGATGAAGATTAATATTCCAATATTATTATTGATCAATAATAAATTAAATAATTCCTCAGATTAATATTTAAATGATCACAGAAGTAATATATCATGCTTCAAATATAATTCAAATAATATAACGATTTATTTCAAAAGAGATAAGATCTTCTATTGTTGATATTTTCTTTGGTCTGTTTTTATATTTATTTGGTTTCTTTTTTTTGTAGAAATCTTTGTCACCGAATTTGCCGGACGATTTGGCAATAAGTTTTTACCTACAAAGTCACAAACTGATCTTTGCTGTTTATCAGCTGAGCAACAATCATGGTCAAATGAAGTTTGACATGACACATGCCGAATGTTCAGTGCCTTGGTTGAATGAGGTATTAATGCTGTTCACTGTTGGTCTGCAACTTTGTCAACAGATTAAGGACAAAGTAAGTATGCTTAGGCTTTTTCTATTTATTATACTCCTTGTGTTAATTGTTTCTAGATTTGTGTTTTTTCACAATACAAAGATTTTACTGTGGGTTCGCGACCTTCCAGTCCATTGACGAACTAATATATATGCTTAATTTTGAATAGTCTACGAATTCTCTGACAATGACTAAATCGTTGAAGACGGCGACGACGAAGAATTTCAATCGCTCTATCAATTTAGCTAACAATGCACATTCTGTTCACAACTGAAATATAATCTAAACAAATTTATACTTGCAATTAGTTATAAAGCGATAAACAGCCACAAAGGAAAATATTGAACAGTAAAACACTCAGTGTTAAGTAATGAATTGACAATTAACAATGGTATAGTAAAATCTGAATGAACATTCAGCATTGGCAGTCAATATGTTAATATATTCATTGTAAGAATGATCCATTTGATTGAATATCATTGAATATCATTTTATGTAAATATCAATAATTTTTTATTTGTAGACGATACTGAATGTTATATGTTTTTATTTTAGAGAATTTTAAACAGAACGACATTTGGAATATAACTTAGTTGTACCGATTAGTATTAAGAAATGTACGAAGTGTAACCATGTATTGAAATTGTTGTAATAATATTTATGACAATAAGCCCCATCGGATGGCTCTTACGAGCCGCGAGATTTTACGTTGATTCATGCAATGGAAAACTAAGCATAACGCGTAATGTTAATTACACACTAGGGTAATTCATATAAACGAAAGTTAAAAATTGAAATGATATGCGAAAATATATTGTTATTATGTGAGGTACGTGCAACTGCATTATGTATGTGTTACTTCTATTTAAATAATTGTTATCCAATATTACAAATGATCTAATGGTGTGCCAGACATTGCACGAAATCAAAACGTTGAAAATTGTGAGACGAGCAATAAAATCACCTTTTCAAAACACTAATGTGTGTTGGGCTCTTTTTTAAATTTCGAATACTTTTATCTTGTTTTTTTTGTTTCTTTTGCTCTTTCACAAAACTAAAATACAACAAATTTGGATTCTTTTTTTAACACATTGACTACAATTGTTGTATTAGTACACAATTTAAATTAGTTCCGGTAATTCACGTGCTGGACCGAAGTTTCCGTTTTTTTTTTTTAATATTAGGATATACAAGAACTTTTTAGCCTAATGGATATCCACTTGCGCGCACGGGGTATACCTGCGTTTGCTTTGACCAAATATTACATGCTAGAAGTACATGCACATTACACACTTACAGTGGTTGAAAACTGATACAGTATAGTCATCAATAGGTGAACATTTCAATTGAACAACCATACATTATTACCGAACAGTTTCCAAATAGAATCATGGTTTATCAAGTGGCATATTAATTACATGGTGTCCAACAATGAACTAAAAATATTTGAACAGTAAGATTGGCTTTTTACTTAATAATAGTAAATTTTAGCAATTTTAGTAAAATTTATATGCGGTTATGTCGAATCATTAAAAAGTAAGACTATCAAGTAAATTATACTCAAAAAGTTTCAATTACATATAGTAAGTATTTATAAGTTAATATGTCATGTAGAATTTAATTAAGACTTTCTCTTTTTTATATTGAAATAATTTATGACTCACAACATTACGAAACTTCAAGTTACTTCAAAAACGACAAATGTTCCCGCCATGACTAAGCATATAGCATATAAAATATAATGGTTTTCTTATTTTCTAATAATACAGATCTTAATAATGATCTTTATGTGAAACATTTTATTAGTATTGACATCTTAATACATTTATTAACTAACTGGAAATAATGACATTGAATGAATCGCAAGGTATTACTGGCTTATCTTCACAGATGTAAAACATTTTGCCACCGCACACCGCATCGTTCCACTTTAGACCATTTTCTCGGAACCAAATATGTAAACAGTTTTCACGTCCGCCAAAATTGTCTGGTTGACCTGTTGAAAATTTAGAGTACGTTATCCCCAATCCAGTAGTCATCCACGCAAAATTTCCTTCGTTGCCCTCGTCAGTTCCAGAAATCCACAACATTGAGGAGGTTGCATCTGCTTTTTTAATTGCTGACTCAAGATCAGCTTGTTCCTCTGCCGAGTTAATTGTTGCTAACTGTAGACCACGCGTTTGGCAGTCTCTAAATGCGGAGTGCCAATCAAGCTAAAATAGCATTAATTAGATTAATATAATTTACAAATTTCTAATATTTCCAAAGTTGGAGAATAAACTTTTGCTGTGAAAACGCATGTTGTTATCATGTCGGTGATTACAATTAAGAAATTAAATCATTACAACATATTTAGCATTCATTGTGAACGATAATAGGAATAATTGTTTTTAAGATAAGATAATTTTTACAAAAGTTTGTTTTCACAATATTGGATGGTTATTTCCCAGAAACGTTTAGAATAGATAGGGTCTATATACATATCTATATGTGTCTTACCTTAAGTATCTTCATGATGTGGTAAGTTTTAGCTTCTGTATAGACCAACCAATTTCCAAGAAGAAATATAAATATATCTACACGCATTTTAAGATTAAGTTCGGGATCAGTAATCAAGTGAATAACATTTACAAATGCTGGATTGTATTTAAATACTTAAATGATGTATCTACGATTGACGTCATATGACCTCGTATTATGATTGTCTGATTGTGAGTTTTTATTGCAAGAGTATATTATTGGTGTGGATTTCTTTGAATGTTTTGGGATTTTCCATTATTTTATTTGCTTTTTATAGGAAATTCCCAATAACAATTCGCAATTCGCACAACATCTAAGTAAATTACAAACTCCAATTCCAGTATTGCGGCAATTAATGAATATTTTTTATATGGGTTGTTTGATTCACTTTTGTCTATTCAACATACCCGTTTCAGCTATGGGTTTCTGCTTAATTGTGCACTGGTTTGGTAAAAATCGCACTCGAAAGGTCTACATTACAAAACTCGCTTGTCCACTCTATTTCACAAATCTGTTTACTACTGAAACTTGTTCCAGTTGTTCCATGTAAAGCATTGCGCTTAACACGGGAGAAGACGCTGTACGGTTTTTTGACAGTTAAATTCTGTTGTGCCTTATTTTCTGTACAATTATAAAAACTGTGCGTTAATTTGTCCGCGTCTTCGTTGCACCTCATGATTGTCGAGAGATGAAGATGAAGAGATGAAGATTGTGATTTCAATTGCAACATTAAATAAGTAGGCGAACTGGATAGTATATTACTAAAAATGTCTTAAAGTTGAACAATGATCAAAGAAATGGATGCTAATTTTTTGTGTAAAATGTATAGTAGGTTGCAAACAAAATGTTTTATAGTGGCCTTTTTTTTACTGCGAGCGCTTAAAATGTGCTCATTTTTTTGGCATTCGATTAACTCGATTAGTTCGAGTAATCTTATGTCAAAAATAATCGATTAAATCGATTACTCGATTAAGTTTTGCCAACCCACATCACACAATCAAGCAAAAAGGCCGCTAACATTACAGCTCCAAACACAGACGAAAACGTAAGAGCACCAAAGCGTAAGAGCCTAAGTTCTGCGTTATACTAATTGCTTTCCTCACT
Organism: Ecitophya simulans; assembly: GCA_027574965.2. Lineage (NCBI taxonomy): Eukaryota > Metazoa > Arthropoda > Insecta > Coleoptera > Staphylinidae > Ecitophya > Ecitophya simulans. Next base: position 451 of record JAODGE020030077.1, on the reverse strand, counting down.
TTCGCAGTACATTTTGCAAACAGATTTTAATAAATGCAGTCTTTGAGAATCTTTATCTTTTCTTTATACGAGTTAAAACAGACTAAAACTGAAAAACTCTTTATTTGATGATTTTGAAATGTCTTGTAAAGTCATAAAATACATATTTATTCCAAAGTGGGAAAGTGACAACATCGTGCGCATAACCTTGTACGTCCGTGGTCACGCGTGGCATACTCCGAAATTGCGCGGAGCATTGCGCATGCAAAAATGTTTAGTAATTACTATAAGTTACAATGAATTTCTGAACCTAAGCTTAACACAGTTAATAGATAATTAGTTGGTACATAACACATATTATGTTTCACTGAAGAGAAACCTTAAACATTTTTAATTATTGGATATTCGGAAACCACGTAAAATTTATATAACACAATGAAAACATTTTTGTTAAATGATGTTATTTAAAAAT